>CAUDMG010002815.1:0-13694 GCA_958450375.1 Homarus gammarus | reverse complement strand
ACGACCATGATTATAACAACCACGACTATGATTATAACAACCACGACCATGATTATAACAACCACGACCATGATTATAACAACCACGACTATGATTATAACAACCACGACCATGATTAAAACAACCACGACTATGATTATATCAACCATGACCATGAGTATAACAACCACGACCATGATTATAACAACAACGACCATGATTATAACAACCACTACCATGATTATAGCAACCACGACTCTGATTATAATAACCACGACTATGATTATAACAACCACGACCATGATTATAACAACCACGACCATGATTATAACAACGACGACTATGATTATAACAACCATGACCATGATTATAAGATCACGACCATGATTAGAACAATCAAGAAGATGATCATAACAAGCAAAATTTGAATATAACATCCATGACTCTGCTCATAATCACGATTATGATTATAAAGACCAAGACCATGATTATAACATCTATGACTACAATTATAACAATCACGAATATGATAATAACAACCTCGACCATGATTATAGCATCCACGACTATGATTATAACAACCACGACCATGATTATATCAACCGCGACCATGATTATAACAACCACGACCATGATTATAACAACCACGCCTATGATTACAACTATGATTATAACTACAACAATCATTATAACAACCAAGACCATGATTATAAAACCACGACCATGATTATAACTTCCACGACTGTGATCATAACAAGGACGACCATGAATATAGCAACAACGAACATGATTATAACAACTACGACCATGATTATAACAACAACGATTATAATTAAAACATCCACGACCATGATTATAACAACCACTGCCAGGATTATAACAACCCCAACAATGATTATAACAACCACGACCATGAATATATCAACCACGACTATGATTATAACAACCACGACCATGATTATAACAACCACGACTATGATTATAACAATCACGACCATGATTAAAACAACCACGACCATGATTAAATCAACCACAACTATGATTATAACAACCACGACTATGATTATAACAATAACGAATATGATTATAACCACGACAATGATTATAACAACCAAGACCATGATTATAACATCCACGAATATGATTATATCAACCACGACCATCATTATAACAACCACGACCATGATTATAACAACCACGGCCATGATTATAACAACCACGACCATGATTATAACAACACGACCATGATTATAACACTCACGACCATGATTATAACAACCACGACTATGATTATAACAACCACGACCATGATTATAACAACCTCGACCATGATTATAACACTCACGACCATGATTATAGCAACCACAAATATGATTATAACAACCACGACCATGATTATAACAACCACGACTATAATTATAACAACCACGATCATGATTATAACAACCACGACCATGATTATAACAATCACGAGTATGATTATAAAAACCACGAATATAATTATAACAATCAAGAATATGATTATAACAACCATGACCATGATTATATTCTCCACGACTGTGATTATAACAACCACGACCATTATTATAATCACCACGACCAAGATTATAACAACCACGACCATGATTACAACAACCACGACTATGATTATAACTACCACGACCATGATTATATCTTCTACGACTATTATTATAACAAGAACGACCATGAATATAGCAACCACAAACATGATTTTAACAACCACGACTATAATTATAACAATCAAGAATATGATTATTACAACTACGACCATGATTATAATATCCACGACTGTGATTATAAAAACCACGACCATTATTATAATCACCACGACCATGATTATAACAACCACGACCATGATTATAACAACCACGACAATGATTACAACTTCGACGACTATTATTATAACAAGAACGACCATGAATATAGCAACCACGAATATGATTATAACAACCACGACTATAATTATATCAATCACGACAATGATTATAACAACTACGACCATGATTATAACAACAACGACTACAATTAAAACAGCCACGACCATGATTGTAACAACCACGGTCATGATTATAACAACCACAACTATGATTATAACAACCACGACCATGAATATATCAACCACGACCATGATTATAACAACCACGACCATGATTATAACATCCACGACTACGATTATAACAATCAAGTCTATGATTATATATCACGACAATGACTATAACAAGCAAGACCATGATTTTAACAATCACGACCATGATAATAACATCATAGACTATGATTATAACAAGCATGACCATGAATATAACAACCACGACCATGATTATAACAACGACGACTATAATTATAACAATCACGACCATGATTAAAAGAACCACGTGATTGATTAAAACAACCACAACTATGATTATAACAACAACGACTATAATTAAAAAAAACACGACCATGATTATAACAACCACGGTCATGATTATAACAACCACAACTATGATTATAACAACCATGACCATGAATATATCAACCACGACGATGATTATAACAACCACGACCATGATTATAACAACCACGACTATGATTTTAACAATCAAGACTATGATTATATATCACGACAATGACTATAACAACCAAGACCATGATTATAACAATCACGACCATGATTATAACATTATAGACTATGATTATATCACGCATGACCATGTATATAACAACCACGACAATGATTATAGCATCCACCTCTATGATTATAACAACCACGACCATGATTATGTCAACCACGACCATGATTATTACAACCACGACCATGATTATAACTTCCACGTTTGTGATTATAACAAGAACGACCATGAATATAGCAACAACGAACATGATTATAACAACCACGACTATAATTTTAACAATATCGACAATGATTATAACAACTACGACCATGATTATAACAACAACGACTATAATTAAAACAACCACGACCATGATTATAACAACCACTGCCATGATTATAACAACCACAACAATGATTATAACAACCACGACCATGAATATATCAAACACGACTATGATTATAACAACTACGACCATGATTATAACAACCACGACTATGATTATAACAATCAAGACTATGATTATATATCACGACAATGACTATAACAATCAAGACCATGATTATAACAACCACGACCACGATTATAACATAATCGACTATGAATATAACAAGCACGACCATGAATATAACAACCACGACCATGATTATAACAACCACGTCTCTAATTATAACAATCACGACCATGATTAAAACAACCACGACGATGATTAAAACAACCACAACTATGATTATAACAACCTCGACTAGGATTATAACAATCACGACTATGATTATAACCACGACAATGATTATAACAACCAAGACCATGATTATAACAACCACGGCCATGATTATAACAACCACGACCATGATTATAATAACCACTACCATGATTATAACACTCACGACCATGATCATAACAAACACGACTATGATTATAACAACCACAACCATGATTATAACAACCTCGACCATGATTATAACACTCACGACCATGATTATTGCAACCACAAATATGATTATAACAACCACGACCATGATTATAACATCCACGACTATAATTATAACAACAACGACGATGATTATAACAACCATGACCCTGATAATAACAATTACGACTATGATTATAAAAACCACGAATATAATTATAACAATGAAGAATATGATTATAACAACCATGGCCATGATTATAATATCCACGAGTGTGATTATAACAACCACGACCATTACTATAATCACCACGATCACGATTATAACAACCACGACCATGATTACAACAACCACGACTATGATTATAACTACCACGACCATGATTATAACTTCCACGACTATGATTATAACAAGAACGTCCATGAATATAGCAACCACGAACATGATTATAACAACCACGACTATAATTATAACAATCAAGAATATGATTATAACAACCACGACCATGATTATAATATCCACGACTGTGATTATAACAACCACGACCATTATTGTAATCCCCACGACCATGATTATAACAACCACGACCATGATTATAACAACCACGACAATGATTATTACAACCACGACCATGATTATAACAACAACAACTATAATTAAAAAAACCACGACCATGATTATAACAACTACGACCATGATTATAACAACAACAACTATAATTAAAAAAACACGACCATGATTATAACAACCACGGTCATGATTATAACAACCACAACTATGATTATAACAACCACGACCATGAATATATCAATCACGACGATGATTATAACAACCACGACCATGATTATAACAACCACGACTATGATTTTAACAATCAAGACTATGATTATATATCACGACAATGACTATAACAACCAAGACCATGATTAAAACAATCACGACCATGATTATAACATTATAGACTATGATTATAACAAGCATGACCATAAATATAACAACCACGCCCATGATTATTACAACCACGACTATGATTATAACAACCACTGCCATGATTATAACAACCACGACCATGATTATATCAACAACGACCATGATTATAACACTCACGACCATGATTATAACAACCACGACTATGATTATAACAACCACGACCATGATTATAACAACCACGACCATGGTTATAGCAATCACGACCATGATTATAGCAACCACAAATGTGATTATTACAACCACGACCATGATTATAACAAACACGACTATAATTATAACAACCACGACCATGATTATAACAACCACAACCATGATTATAACAACCACGACCATTATTATAGTCACCACGACCATGATTATAACAACCACGACCATGATTATAACAACCACGACAATGATTATAACAACCACGACCATGATAATAACAACCACGACCATGACTATAACAACCACAAGTTTGATTATAACAATCACGACTATAATTATAACAACAACGACCATGATTATAACAACCACGACCATGATTATATGAACCACGACCATTATTATAATCACCACGACCATGATTATAACAACCACGACCATGATTATAACAACCACGACAATGATTATAACAACCAAGACCATGATTATAACAACCACGACCATGATTATAACAACCACAACTATGATTATAGCAATCACGACTATGATTATATCAACCACAACTAAGATTATAAAAATCACTACTATTGTTATAACGACGACAATGGTTATAACAACCAAGAACATGATTATAACATCAACGACTATGATTATAACAACTACGACCATGATTATTATCACCACGACCATGATTATAACAACCACGACCATGATTATAACAACCACGACTATGAGCATAACAACCATGACCATGATTATAACAACCAGGACCATGATTATAATCACGAGCATAATCATTACAACCAAAATTAGATTATAACAACCATGACTATGCTCATAATCACGATTGTGATTATAAAGAACAAGTCCATGATTATAACAAACACGACTATGATTATAGCAATCACGAATATGATAATAACAACCACGACCATGATTATAACATCCACGACTCTGATTATAACAACCACGACCATAATTATATCAACCACGACCATGATTATAACATCCAAGACAATGATTATAACAACCCAGACCGTGATTATAATAACCAGGACCATGATTATAACAAACACAACCATGATTATAACACTCACGATCATGAATATAACAATCACGACAATGATTATAGCAACCACGAAAATGATTATAACAACCACGACTAAGATTATAAAAACAACGACCATGATTATAACTACCACGACTATGATTATAAGCACCACGACCATGATTTTTATAACCACGACCATGATTATAACAACCAAGACCATGATTATAACAACCTCGACCATGATTATGACAACCACGACTATGATTATAACAATCACGACTATGATTATAACCACAGCAATGATTATAACAATCACGACCATGATGATAACAACCAAGACCATGATTATGACAACCACGGTCTATGATTATAACAACCACCACTATTATTATCGCAACCACTACCGTGATTATAACAACCACGAATATTATTATATGAACCACGACCATGATTATAACAAACACGACCATGATTTTAACTTCCACGAATATGATTATAACACTCTAGACCCTGATTATAACAACCAAGATTATGATTATAACAATCATGACTATGATCATAACCACAACAATGATTATAACAACCAAGACAATGATTATATCAACCATGACCATGATTATAGCAACCACGGACATAATTATAACACGCACGACCATGAATATAACAACCACGACGATGATTATCACAACCACGACTATAATTATAATCACGACTATGATTATAGCAACCACGACTATGATTATAACTACCACTGCCATGATTATAACAACCACGACCATGATTATAGCAACCACACCCATGATTATAACAACCAATGACCATGATTAAAAAAACCATGACCATGATTATAACAACAAACGACCATGATCATAACAACCACGATCATGATTATAACAACCACGACCATGAGTATAACAACCATGACCATGATTATAACATCCACGACTATGATTATAACAACCACGACCATGATTATAACAACCACGACCATGAATATAACACTCACGACCAAGATTATAACAACCACGACAATGATTATAATAACCACGACCATGAATATAACAACGACGACCATGATTAAAACAACGACTGTAATTATAGCAATCAAGACTATGATTATTACCACGACCATGAATATAACAACCACGACAATGATTATAAAACTCACGACCATGATTATAACAACAACGACTATGATTATAACAACCACGACCTTGTTTATAACAACCACGACCATGTTTATAACAACCACGATCATAATTATAACAACCACTACCATAATTATAACAACCACGACTCTGATTATAATAACCACGCCTATGATTATAACAACCACGACCATGATTATAACAACCACGACCATGATTATAACAACGACGACTATGATTATAACAACCATGACCATGATTATAACATCACGACCATGATTAGAACAATCACGAAGATGATCATAACAACCAAAATTTGAATATAACATCCATGACTCTGCTCATAATCACGATTATGATTATAAAGACCAAGCCCATGATTATAACAACTATGACTACGATTATAACAATCACGAATATGATAATAACAACCTCGACCATGATTATAGCATCCACGACTATGATTATAACAACCACGACCATGATTATATCAACAACGACCATGATTATAACAACCACGACCATGATTATAACAACCACACCTATGATTACAACTATGATTATAACTACGACAATCATTATAACAACCAAGACCATGATTTTAAAACCACGACCATGATTATAACTTCCACAACTGTGATCATAACAAGGACGACCATGAATATAGCAACAACGAACATGATTATAACAACTACGACCATGATTATAACATCAACGACTATAATTAAAACAACCACGACCATGATTATAACAACCACTGCCAGGATTATAACAACCACAACAATGATTATAACAACCACGACCATGAATATATCAACCACGACTGTGATTATAACAACCACGACCATGATTATAACAACCACGACTATGATTATAACAATCACGACCATGATTAAAACAACCACGACCATGATTAAAACAACCACAACTATGATTATAACAACCACGACTATGATTATAACAATAACGAATATGATTATAACCACGACAATGATTATAGCAACCAAGACCATGATTATAACATCCACGAATATGATTATATCAACCACGACCATCATTATAACAACCACGACCATGATTATAACAACCACGGCCATGATTATAACAACCACGACCATGATTATAACAACCACGACCATGATTATAACACTCACGACCATGATTATAACAACCACGACTATGATTATAACAACCACGACCATGATTATAACAACCTCGACCATGATTATAACACTCACGACCATGATTATAGCAACCACAAATATGATTATAACAACCACGACCATGATTATAACAACCACGACTATAATTATAACAACCACTTTCATGATTATAACAACCATGACCATGATTATAACAATCACGAGTATGATTAAAAAACCACGAATATAATTATAACAATCAAGAATATGATTATAACAACCATGACCATGATTATATTATCCACGACTGTGATTATAACAACCACGACCATTATTATAATCACCACGACCAAGATTATAACAACCACGACCATGATTACAACAACCACGACTATGATTATAACTACCACGACCATGATTATAACTTCTACGACTATTATTATAACAAGAACGACCATGAATATAGCAACCACGAATATGATTATAACAACCACGACTATAATTATAACAATCACGACAATGATTATAACAACTACGACCATGATTATAACAACAGCGACTATAATTAAAACAACCACGACAATGATTATAACATCAACGACTATGATTATAACAAGAACGACCATGAATATAGCAACCACAAACATGATTTTAACAACCACGACTATAATTATAACAATCAAGAATATGATTATATTAACTACGACCATTATTATAATATCCACGACTGTGATTATAACAACCACGACAATGATTATAACAACCACGACAATGATTATTACAACCACGACCATGATTACAACTTCGACGACTCTTATTATAACAAGAACGACCATGAATAGAGCAACCACGAATATGATTATAACAACCACGACTATAATTATAACAATCACGACAATGATTATAACAACTACGACCATGATTATAACAACAACGACTACAATTAAAACAACCACGACCATGATTGTAACAACCACGGTCATGATTATAACAACCACAACTATGATTATAACAACCACGACCATGAATATATCAACCAAGACCATGATTATAACAACCACGACCATGATTATAACAACCACGACTATGATTATAACAATCAAGTCTATGATTATATATCACGACAATGACTATAACAACCAAGACCATGATTTTAACAATCATGACCATGATTATAACATTATAGACTATGATTATAACAAGCATGACCATGAATATAACAACCACGACCATGATTATAACAACGACGACTATAATTATAACAATCACGACCATGATTAAAACAACCACGTGATTGATTAAAACAACCACAACTATGATTATAACAACAACGACTATAATTAAAAAAACCACGACCATGATTATAACAACCACGGTCATGATTATAACAACCACAACTATGATTATAACAACCACGACCATGAATATATCAACCACGACGATGATTATAACAACCACGACCATGATTATAACAACCACAACTATGATTTTTACAATCAAGACTATGATTATATATCACGACAATGACTATAACAACCAAGACCATGATTATAACAATCACGACCATGATTATAACATTATAGACTATGATTATATCAAGCATGACCATGTATATAACAACCACGACAATGATTATAGCATCCACTTCTATGATTATAACAACCACGACCATTATTATGTCAACCACGACCATGATTATTACAACCACGACCATGATTATAACTTCCACGACTGTGATTATAACAAGAACGACCATGAATATAGCAACAACGAACATGATTATAACAACCACGACTATAATTTTAACAATATCGACAATGATTATAACAACTACGACCATGATTATAACAACAACGACTATAATTAAAACAACCACGACCATGATTATAACAACCACTGCCATGATTATAACAACCACAACAATGATTATAACAACCACGACCATGAATACATCAAACACGACTATGATTATAACAACGACGACCATGATTATAAAAACCACGACTATGATTATAACAATCAAGACTATGATTATATATCACGACAATGACTATAACAACCAAGACCATGATTATAACAACCACGACCATGATTATAACATTATCGACTATGAATATAACAAGCACGACCATGAATATAACAACCACGACCATGATTATAACAACCACGTCTCTAATTATAACAATCACGACCATGATTAAAACAACCACGACGATGATTAAAACAACCACAACTATGATTATAACAACCTCGACTAGGATTATAACAATCACGACTATGATTATAACCACGACAATGATTATAACAACCAAGACCATGATTATAACAACCACGGCCATGATTATAACAACCACGACCATGATTATAATAACCACTACCATGATTATAACACTCACGACCATGATCATAACAAACACGACTATGATTATAACAACCACAACCATGATTATAACAACCTCGACCATGATTATAACACTCACGACCATGATTATTGCAACCACAAATATGATTATAACAACCACGACCATGATTATAACATCCACGACTATAATTATAACAACAACGACGATGATTATAACAACCATGACCCTGATTATAACAATCACGACTATGATTATAAAAACCACGAATATAATTATAACAATGAAGAATATGATTATAACAACCATGGCCATGATTATAATATCCACGAGTGTGATTATAACAACCACGACCATTATTATATTCACCACGATCACGATTATAACAACCACGACCATGATTACAACAACCACAACTATGATTATAACTACCACGACCATGATTATAACTTCCACGACTATGATTATAACAAGAACGTCCATGAATATAGCAACCACGAACATGATTTTAACAACCACGACTATAATTATAACAATCAAGAATATGATTATAACAACCACGATCATGATTATAATATCCACGACTGTGATTATAACAACCACGACCATTATTGTAATCACCACGACCATGATTATAACAACCACGACCATGATTATAACAACCACGACAATGATTATTACAACCACGACCATGATTATAACTTCCACGACTATTATTATAGCAAGAACGACTATGAATATAGCAACCACGAATATGATTATAACAACCACGACTATAATTATAACAATCACGACAATGATTATAACAACTACGACCATGATTATAACAACAACAACTATAATTAAAAAAACCACGACCATGATTATAACAACCACGGTCATGATTATAACAACCACAACTATGATTATAATAACCACGACCATGAATATATCAACCACGACGATGATTATAACAACCACGACCATGATTATAACAACCACGACTATGATTTTAACAATCAAGACTATGATTATATATCACGACAATGACTATAACAACCAAGACCATGATTATAACAATCACGACCATGATTATAACATTATAGACTATGATTATAACAAGCATGACCATGAATACAACAACCACGCCCATGATTATTACAACCACGACTATGATTATAACAACCACTGCCATGATTATAACAACCACGACCATGATTATAACAACAACGACCATGATTATAACACTCACGACCATGAGTATAAGAACCACGACTATGATTATAACAACCACGACCATGATTATAACAACCACGACCATGGTTATAGCAATCACGACCATGATTATAGCAACCACATATATGATTATTACAACCACGACCATGATTATAACAAACACGACTATAATTATAACAACCACGACCATGATCATAACAACCACAACCATGATTATAACAACCACGACCATTATTATAGTCACCACGACCATGATTATAACAATCACGACCATGATTATAACAACCACGACAATGATTATAACAACCACGACCATGATAATAACAACCACGACCATGATTATAACAATCACAACTTTGATTATAACAATCACGACTATAATTATAACAACAACGACCATGATTATAACAACAACGACCATGATTATTAGAACCACGACCATTATTATAATCACCACGACCATGATTATAACAACCACGACCATGATTATAACAACCACGACAATGATTATAACAACCAAGACCATGATTATAACAACCACGACCATGATTATAACATCCACAACTATGATTATAACAATCACGACTACTATTATAACAACCACAACTAAGATTATATAAATCACTACTATTGTTATAACGACGACAATGGTTATAACAACCAAGAACATGATTATAACATCAACGACTATGATTATAACAACCACGACCATGATTATTATCACCACGACCATGATTATAACAACACGACCATGGTTATAACAACCACGGTCTATGATTATAACAACCACCACTATTATTATCGCAACCACAACCGTGATTATAACAACCACGAATATTATTATATCAACCACGACCATGATTATAACAAACATGACCATGAATAAAACAACCACGACAATGATTATAACAACAACGACCACGATTATAGCAAGCACGACCATGATTTTAACTTCCACGAATATGATTATAACACTCTAGACCCTGATTATATCAACCAAGATTATGATTATAACAATCATGACTATGATCATAACCACAACAATGATTATAACAACCAGGACAATGATTATATCAACCATGACCATGATTATAGCAACCACGGACATAATTATAACAAGCACGACCATGAATATAACAACCACGACGATGATTATCACAACCACGACTATAATTATAATCACGACTATGATTATAGCAACCACGACTATGATTATAACCACCACTACCATGATTATAACAACCACGACTATGATTATAGCAACCACACCCATGATTATAACAACCAATGACCATGATTAAAAAAACCATGACCATGATTATAACAACAAACGACCATGATTATAACAACCACGATCATGATTATAACAACCACGACCATGAGTATAACAACCATGACCATGATTATAACATCCACGACTATGATTATAACAACCACGACCATGATTATAACAACCACGACCATGAATATAACACTCACGACCAAGATTATAACAACCACGACTATGATTATAATAACCACGACCATGAATATAACAACGACGACCATGATTAAAACAACGACTGTAATTATAACAATCACGACTATGATTATAACCACGACCATGAATATAACAACCACGACAATGATTATAAAACTCACGACCATGATTATAACAACAACGACTATGATTATAACAACCACGACCTTGTTTATAACAACCACGACCATGTTTATAACAAACACGATCATAATTATAACAACCGCGACCATGATTTTAACAACCACTGCCATGATTATATTAACCACGACCATGATTATAACAACCAGGACCATGATTATGACAACCACGACTAAGATTATAACAACCACGACCATGAATATAACATCCACGACCATGATAATAACAGCGACGACCATGATCATAACAACCACGCCCATTTTTATAACAACCACGATCATAATTATAACAACCACGACCATGATTGTAACAACCACGATCATAATTATAACAACCACGACCATGATTGTAACAACCACGACCATGATTATAAAATTCACAACAATGATTTTAACAACCACGACCATGATTATAACACTCACGACCATGATTATAACAACCACTACCATGATTATAACAACCAAGACCATGATCATAACTCT
>CAUDMG010002814.1:0-11064 GCA_958450375.1 Homarus gammarus | reverse complement strand
GGCGTTGTGGCAATCATTCTTTCCCCAAATCTACGGGGGGTCACATATACTACACGTCTCTATCATTATACAATAAATGCACTTTACGATAACTGAAATATTTGGTAATACTAGGTTGCAAGTGTTGGGTGCAGCCCTCGCCACGACAACCTCACTTCAGCAGCAAAAAAAAGAAAATAGACCTGTAACGCAAGACTGTCCAGTGAATATAATCATTAAGTTTATATTAAATTTATATATGCTTAACGTTAACAAAAACTCACCATTAATGCAGATATTTTCACGGAGTATTTTGGTAACAGAATAACGAATGGTTTACTGTTGATGGTCAGGGAGGGGAGGGGAGGGGAGGGGGGGGGGGGTTATCTTGCATATACTTTTGGCACATGTTGACAATATCCATAATTATTGATATCAATATATACATTTGGAAACCCAACCAGAACTGTGCCATAGTCGTACCCTTTGAATCTTTCTCCCGATACGTGTATGTCACGAACAGGGTGGAATGAAAACTTGATGATTAGGAAATATTATTTCTGATAAAGATAAACATTAACTAGGGAGATAGATCACCATCCTCTAACTACCGTCCAATCAGATTAAAATCAATTGTAGACAAATTGCTGGAAACAATAATTTCAAATTCTTTTCAAAATCACCTCGTGAAGCACAAGTCGATCAATGATTCCTAACATGGATTCACAAGTGCGCGTTCATGTCTGACCAATCTATTAACATTATTTTCAGCTGTTTTCGAATCAGTGGATGACGGAGACGATTATGATATGGTATACCTCGACTTTAGCAAAGCCTTCGACTAAATCCCTCACGAGAGACTAATACGAAAATTGGAGACTTATGGAATTGGAGGAGATATTCTGAAATGGATTAGGGTGTGGTTACAGGACAGAAAACATCGAATGAGCATTAACGGCACTATATCCGTTTGGGGTAATGTCACTAGTGGAGTACCCCAAGGCTGAGTACTTGGACCATTACTATTTATTATATACATAAAGGGCAAAGATATAGGAGTAGAGAGAAACATAAGTAAATTTGCTGACGACACTAAAATAGGGAGTGAAATCAAATCTTACGAGGATTCCGCAAAGCTGTAGGAAGATCTAAACAAATTTTTCGCTTGGTCTGAAAAATGGCAGATCAAATTTAATGTCGACAAATGTAAAGTACTTCGTTTATGTTAGGTTCTGAATAATAAGTTCTATATACAGGAGAGAACACAAACACCTGTATAGTTTTGTAGGTTCGGTTTACTGGATAAGAGTATGTACACAAAGGAGAGCAGCGGTCTCCCTGGCTAGGCTCCTTGTCAACTGCTATAGACGACGTATGGCAAGTGATACATTAGCAGCTTCCATACGTCGCCAGGCACATTAATTAAGCATGTGGGATATGGTAATAACATTGCCACACGCTGCTAGCTAGGCTGAATAAATAATACATAAATGGAGCACATACATAATATACATACATGATATATAATCCAGCATACATAATATACATACACCTCCCTCCCCCCTATACGCTCATAGCAAAGTCTTGAGCGGACCTTTTCTTTTGGATCCGTTCTGAGCGTCGAGGGACTTCATCACTGGGAAGGGTATGGGACTCAACACTGGTGGCGGGGCCAGCAGAAGGCATTGTTACGGGTCGGAGGAAACGGCGGTTCCTCCACCACACACGACCACTGGGTAACCGCACCTGGTAGTCCCGTGACCTGCCGAGACCCATGACTACGCCTACTTTGTCCCAACGTAGGGAGGTCGGGTCCTGAACACGGACTTGGGTGCCGACACTCAACCTGGGGAGAGAACGGGCGTGGTCATTGTAGCGGGCGACGACGTCCTGAACACGTTCGGCGGCTCGGCGATCACAATCCTCTGTCTTGGCCTGCCACTCCTTGGAGAAGGATTGAGGGTGAGCAGGGACACAAGAACGAAGGGGGCGTCCATACAAAACCTGGGCAGGGGAGCGTCCGGTGTAGTTAGGTGTGTTGCGGAGTTCAAGAAGACCCCTGTCGAAGGCCTCGCAGTCAATGTTCCCAGAAGGGGCCACCTTAAGGATGAGGTGCTTCAGGGATTTGACAGCAGCCTCAGCGTGGCCGTTGGACTGCGGGTAATGGGGCGATGACAACACATGCCGGACTCCCCATCGGTCAAGGAACACAGCAAAGTCCCGGCTTGTGAACTGAGGCCCTCCGTCGGTTCGCAGGCGTACAGGAACGCCCACGTCACGGAAGTAGTGGCGGAACTTGCTGATGGTGGCGGCAGACGTCGTGTCATTACCGCACTTGATGACAACCGGCCAACCAGAGAGACGGTCGACGATAACGAGGAAGGACTTTCCTGACACACAGAAAAAGTCGGCCGACACAGACTCAAAGGGGCGGGTGGGGTTGTCGTCACTCATAAAGGGTTCCTGCTGCTGGCTGGGTTGTAATACTTGGCAGGGCTCACACGCACGGACAACATTGGAGATGTCGGAGTTGATGCCGGGCCAGAACACAGTCTGTCGTGCACGTCGTTTGGTGGCCTCAGCTCCACGGTGACTGTCGTGAAGGCGGGCCAAGGCGTGGGGACGTGATGCAGCAGGGACAACTACACGTGCTCCGTACAGAACAAGGTCTCCGTCGCAGTAGAGTTCATCGCGGAGTTTCCAATACGGGAGCAGGGTGTTGTGAAGATCGTAGCGGTTGCTAGGAAATCCATTCCTCACACACTCGACGAGTCGGACATAGGAAGGGTCATCTCGGGCCGCTGTTCGAAGGTCCTCCATTGCCTTGTCGTCATCTGGTGACAGGTCCGAACGAAGGGATTGGACGGCATGGAGAGTGACCACAGTCCTGACGGAAAGAGCGAGGTCGGCGTCGAGTACATGGTCTTCTGGAGTAGGGCGGCTGACAGGGGAGCGGGATAAGGCATCAGGGATGCAGAGCTCCTTGCCAGCACGCCACACTGCAGTGAAGATGTACGCCGAGAGCTTCTCTTTCAGACGCTGGAGGCGAGGGTTCTCAACGGCGTCTAGCGTGTAGTGGTTGAGGATCGGGACAAGCGGGCGATGGTCGGTCACTAGGTGAAAGTATTGCAGGCCTATGAGGTAAAACCTGCACTTGGACATCGCCCAAACCGCAGCCAACAGCTCCAACTCAATAGTGGCGTAGCGCGTCTCAGTGTCAGAGAGGAAACGCGAGCCACACTGGACGAGCCGGAACTGCCCTCCACCATGATCCTGCAGTAGGGCGTATCCCACGCCATACAAGCGTGAGGCGTCTGTCTGCAGAACTGTCGGCAAGGCTGGGTCGAACGTGGCGAGGACAGGTGGACGAGACAGGGCCTGTTTCACTTGCTGGAAGGCCTTGTCGTGGTCGGGGGTCCACAGGAATGTCCTCTTGGGGCTCATCAGGGGGCGAAGTGGTTGAGCAGCTGCGGAGATGTCCGACGAAAACTCTGCTAACTGGTTGACGAGACCGATGAAGGACCTCAAGTCGGTCAGGTTAGCAGGGGTGGGAAAATCCGTAATGGCGCGGACCTTTTCCGGGTCAGCTGCGATACCATTCCCTGAGAGGGTGTACCCACAAAAGTCAACTGAAGAGCTGGCCAGAACAAACTTGTCGGCATTTAGGGTAATGCCGTGCTTCCGGCACCTGTTGAGTACCTCGTAGATACGGCAGAGGTGATCCATATAATCCTCGTCGTACACGAGTATGTCGTCGACCACTTTCACGCAGTTTGCCAGACCTTGTAGAGCCATATCACCTCGAAGACAGAAAGCGTCTCCTGTAGCGGCGAATCCCATGGGGCCACGGCAATAACTGTAACGTCCATGCGGGGTGATGAACGTTGTGAGTGGTCGGTCTTCTTCGGCAAGCTCTATCTGCCAGTATCCACACAGGGCGTCCATCGTCGTGAAGAAACGCGCCTTCGGGTTCACGCTGCGTATGGCTGCAAAGGGCGTGGGAGAAGGGTGCGCAGGACGAGACACCTGGTTGTTGAGCTTGGAAAGGTCAGTGGTGATCCGAACACCACCTTTAGGTTTTGCGACGACAACCATCGGGTGACACCATGGAGACGGGTCATCGCCGGTTGGTACAATAATTTCTTGGGCGACCATGGAGTCCAGCTCGTTTTTGACCGCCTCGCGGAAGGCCAGGGGAACCAGTCGAGGGGTGTAAATAGCGAATGGCTTCGCGTCGTCCCTCAGGTGGATCCTCATGGGGGGACCTGCCATCTTCTTGAGAGGCTTGGATTCCAGAGCGGACTTGGTCACCAGAACGTCGCTGAATTCCTTCAGGAAGTACTTCCGAGCATCCGAAGGAGAGGTGTCACTGGCAAGAGGCAGGGGTAGGGCGGCAGCAGGGTCGTTGCTGCTCCCTTTTTGCACCCTGTTGGCGTGTTTTACCTCAAGAATAGGTTTGGGGAAGTCCTGGGAGATGATGGCCAACTCCTGACAATGTCTGTAGGACAGCAAAGGAGTCTGGACACCGTTATGCACATCAATCCAGGCTTGACACGACCTGTTGCCAAAGGTGACTTGTGCTTGGAGTGAACCCAGGGCCGGGGTCATCTGTGAACCATCTGCCATAAAGCGGAGATCCTTGGGGGGCGGTCCTAGATCACTTGGAGAGAGTCCCAAGCATTGCAAATGCTGGGGACCGATGACTGTAGCATCAGCGCCGGTGTCGGGCAACATCTGAAGACGGGATGAAGCACTGCGGTAGGTCACAATGACACTGATGTACTGGGGGACTTTGGTCCTGGGACGCTGGGGGGAGCACACATTCCTAATGTGGCTCGAGCGTTGTCAAGAGTCGTCGTACCTCTGATTGGAAGACTGTGGGCGGCCCTCTCTGGTGGAGGGGGGCTGAAGCTTCCGCCGACGCGGTCCCTTGGGTATGTTGGAAGGGCAACACTTGTCATAGTGGCCCAGACGACCGCACACATTGCACTGGACGCGTTTGGCTGGGCACCGTACTGTGAGTGACCAGTGGCCCTTACGGTCACAACTGTTGCAGGTAGACTGAGCAGCTGGACACACCTGTGTTCCGTGCTGCTTACCACAGTTGTTGCAAAATAAACCGGGCGTGGACGTGGTGGGCGAAGGCGTAGGAACAGACTTCTTGTCCTTCTTGTACCGGGACACAGCGCGTACAGCTGTAGGGGGAGCACGGATGGCAGAGGTGGCACACCTGGCAGCCTCATAGGAGCGACATATCGTCAACACATCCTTAAGAGAAGAGGAAGAGTCGAGGGAGGTGAGGCGTTGGACAAGTTCCTCGTCCTTAACACCCATCAGGATCACCTGCCTCAACTGGGTCTCCTCGCACTGCTGGTGGTGGCCTGGACATATATCTACCTCTTCCGAGGCTCTCTTAAGACGCACGTAAAAGGCATCAAAAGACTCACCCTCCAACTGTCTGCAGCTAAACAATTCCCTCCTGCGCAGAGCTTCATTCTGCTGTCCTTTGATGTGCCGTTGTAGAACGTCCAGTACCTCCTCTACAGACAGCAAAGAGGTTGGGGGTACCTGCAACGTATGTTCCAAGACACGCTGAATTTCCAAGGACAGGCACATACGCAGCTGGATGAGTTGTTTAGGCTGTGACAAACTCTGGAGATCCACCATTGTAGAATAATCAGTCCACCGTCGCCGCCATTCACGAAAAGTCTGGAAAGTCTCATCAGGCTTCAAGATGGGCGGCGTTTGAGCTGCTGCTTTAGGTGGGGCTGGGGGGCGTGAAGGAAGCATGGATGGGTATCTGAACCAGTCAGTACCGAGGCAGTGTTAGAGCCAGGGGCTTGGTTAACAGTGAGGCGAGATATCAAGGCTTCAAACCGTTCACTGTCTTCCAATCTCCGTTGGTTGTCTCGTTCTGCCTCTGCTTGCCTTCTGTGCTCATCCGCCAAACGTCTGTGGGCTTCATCCTCGCGTTTCTCATCTCTCATAAACTTCAGTAAAGCAATTATCTCTGGAGACAACGCTGAATATTGAGGTGAGGGACTGCGCGATGTGGGGGCTGGAGCGTCGTGGCCGGCCTGGTCATCCATCTCTGCGGGGCTATCACCCGCCTGGCTCATCCAGGCTCTGGGTCCACGGCTACGTAAGGCGTGAGACACAACTACTTCCTCTGTGTACTATGTCTTAAATCAGTGTTGACCGGTCAGCCCGTCGTATCAACAAGATTTCAGACAAAATATTAATTAAATACACAGATAAGTAGGTTATATATATAAAATATATATAAGGAAGCCGCGCGGTCAGCGAGTGTTAGTACATGTATGTGTGTGAGTGAGTGTGTGTCCTGGGCGGGTAGAGCGTCTCGCCCCAGCTGTGAGGGGGGGGTGGAGGCGGCGCTGTGAGGGGGTGGAGAGAGAGGCGCGGCGACTCCCAGTCAGTCTAGTTACCCTCAGAACGCGGTCAGAGACGGGTGCACTGAACTCTACTCCTTACAAATGCCCAGAACGTGCCGTATACCTTGGGAATCCTTTAGAACAAGGTCACACATGAATGGCACGAAACACACAATGCACTAAACACTTCACAGAAATTCACTGTCACTGACACTGCTCAAAGTTGCTGAAATTCTTCGAGGAGAGGTGACGCACGGGAGTTGACCCAAGCGAGAGAGGAGTCCGTACGCCGGCTTTCCACAGACTTTGCACTTTCACTCGTAATTATCCAGTAAGATCCTACTCACTGCGCCATGTTAGGTTCTGAATAATAAGTTCTATATACAGGAGAGAACACAAACACCTGTATAGTTTTATAGGTTCGGTTTACTGGATAAGAGTATGTACACAAAGGAGAGTAGCGGTCTCCCTGGCTAGGCTCCTTGTCAACTGCTATAGACGACGTATGGCAAGTGATACATTAGCAGCTTCCATACGTCGCCAGGCACATTAATTAAGCATGTGGGATATGGTAATAACATTGCCACACGCTGCTAGCTAGGCTGAATAAATAATACATAAATGGAGCACATACATAATATACATACATGATATATAATCCAGCATACATAATATACATACAGTTTAGGTGATGTAAACAGAGAAACCATTTATTAGATAACAGCGTTGTTATGGAGAAATCCGACTGTGAGGAAGATTTAGGTGTAATGATAAGTAGGAATCTTAAACCAAGTAAACAATTTGTATTTGCTTGAAACAATGCTAACCAAGTACTTGGGTTCATACAAAGGAGTGTTAGTTACAGGACTAGCGAGGTTATCCTAAAACTATATCTTGCGCTTGTGAGATCTCACTTGGGATTGCGCGGTTCAGTTCTGGTTACCTTACTACAGAATGGATGTAGAATCCCGAAAAGGAATTCAGAGGAGAATGACAAGACTAATCCCGGGCTTAGGTACCTTTAGTACAGAGACAGATTAAGCATCTTAATTTGCACTCCCTCGAGAGACGTAGAGTGAGGGGGATATGATCGAGGTGTATAAATGGAAGTCAAGGCTAAACAAAAGTGAAATAACAAAGGTACTCAAACTATCCAATCAGGAGCGAACTCGTAGCAATGGTTTTAAATAAGACAAATTTAGATTTAGGCGCGAGATAGGCAAACACTGGTTTGGAAATAGAGTAGTGGATGAGTGGAACAAGTTACCGAACTTCGACATTAACTTGAACACGCTGGGTAGCTTTAAATATGGGTTGGGGGGATGTAGGAGCGATAGGGATTCGTTGTAAACGGGGTTGCCTAGTATGGGCCAATAGTCCCACTGCAATTTCCACCATTCTTATGTTGGTCTGCTCTAGACAAACAGAGAAACAGAAATATGGATGGACATCTCCATTAGGGTGTGTCAATTTAGGGGGTGAACTGGCTAAATTGAAAATCGAGTAATTTGGTAGCAATTTATTGTAGTCTTTAAGCATGCAAAACAATATTCTGGCATAAATTTTTTTTTATAAAAAGTCCTACCTACATCAAATGGATTTTTAAATGTACATATTTGTGAATTTATAACATAACCAGCGTTTGCACACATGTTACTGTTTCAAGTCTCAAATTATTATATTTTATTATCCGTAGTCTATTTGAAAGTAACCAATGCCTTCATACTCTCTTTGCTTTGGTTTCTTGTCATCAGTAGTCTGCTTGCTATTTGTGCTTTGATGTAACCTTCTCGCCTCTCGTGGCTGTAAACATGGCCCGCTGCTTCTGTGACCATTTTCACACATCTCTCCACACTTTGAGTGTGGGAAGGCCACTTCGGCACCTGCATTGGAGTCTCTTTAAGGTTTCTCAATTCTTGGCTAGTTAGACTTGTTGTCAATGGTGGCTCTAAGACTTCCAAACTCAAGTCAACCAATTCTGACAATTTGGTGGCATTGACGTTTATTGGGGGAACTTTTCTTGAAAGAAACGAACAGTCTCCCAACTGGTCGTCATCTATTAGCGTTCCTCTAATCTTTAGAATGACTTCTACAGCCTCGGTTCGGAGATTGGTACATTGACTGCAAAGCATTGCTTGCAAAACTGCTTCTGATCGAGCATACCAAGCGGACCTTCTTGCCACAGGTAACACGATGTCCCTCACTACCTTCCTCTGTGTTCTTACTAGCTGCAATTGAAACAAAAGGTGATTGGGCCCATCCACCCACATAGGATTAAGTTTCACACTAAACCACTGGGGAAGATAAACTCCAATAATAAATTCAACAATTAACCTCAAATTCTTCAGCACTTTGCCCTTCAATTCGTGTTTGGAAATCCAAATCCTGCAGAAACGAAGAGCTGTAGTTAACCAACGGCTGTGACTGACAGGTCCAATCTCCAAGAGAGCCAATGACTGAGGCACTTCTCCTGATCTTATTGCTTGGGCAATACGATAAGCATAGGATTGATCTGTGCTGAGATCTTTGATGACTCCTTCAGACAACGCCGGAAGGGGAGGGCCAACTTCGACCTTTGGAAAGGTTGTATTTATTTCTAGTTGTGTTGCTTCATCCAGCATGATGCCAAGGGGACCTGACCACTTGTTGTTGCTCTTTGTAGGACCATCAAGTTCCTGGATGAGATGACGAAGAGGTAGCTCGCCTGTATGTAAATCACATACAATCCAAACAAGTCTTCTTCCTAGTTTTTTCTCTAAATGCGTCATTACACCCCCCTGCCATCCGGTGTTCACTGCAGTTGAATCTCCACCAACAGCCTGCAGTGAACTGCCAAGTCCTCTCTCCTGAACCCAACATAAAATATGATCAGCAATGACCTCTGCATGTTTCTTCCCTTCTACTTCAGTTTCGGGAGCAAAGTGAAACAAAAACCGACCACCAGGCTCAGAACAGACAGAGTAGTGTTCTTCTTTGATGAGACCTGGAAACTTTCTGTTCACTCCCTCTACTTCTAGCAAAACTTTTGTGTCATCTATTCTTCCATCAAACAAAAGACAGGAGAGCCCTCCCTCGCTTAAATCTTTTTCATGCTGATCAGATATTTCCTTCATTATTTCTTCTTGTGCTCTTCTAATTTTATTATGATCTATCACCAAAGATACATCCTCTCGGCTGATGAGGCCTGCATCTATCCAAGCGGCAGTTGCAATTTCTGCAGCCTCACGAAGTCCAGCATGGTGGCGAATACTAGCTAAAGCAATGTTTGAAATATTTCTTGTGTTGTATTTCATTTTCTTTGGTAAAGGTTCAGATGGCTCTTTGGAACTATCATCTGATGTTGCTTCCTGTTCATCAGAAGAACTATCAAAGAAGTGATAAACATCTTGACACAGCTCTTCCTCTCTTTGGATGGCTTCTTCACTCTTCATTTTCTTCTTTTGTTCCCTCTCTCGGATTTGTTCTCTCTTCTTGGCATTAGCAATCTGCTTCTTTGTTTCTGAATAATCTATTGAACCCATTTGCATACTTCCTTGGCCTTCTGCCTTTGTCCTCTGTGCCTTTATAAATTTATGCTCTAAAACAGGGATCTTCTTTTCACGAGGACAACCACAATCAATGTGGGAATTATTTTCTCTCTTACCTGAGTGAGAACAGTTGGATTCAGAACATAATTGTATGGAGCACTTGCAGGTCAAAATGTCAAACAGAGTATCAAGTGTGTGCAGAAATTCATTTTTCCTGGCCAAGTTTCCTTTACCAAGTGATGTTTCAACTGCTTTGTGCCATAATTTCGTTAGTTTTAGCTCAATAGTTCGACACTGATTAATCACAGGTGGTTTGAATAGTGCATTAGCTTTTGTCCATTGATGCAGAAGAGGGACTATCATGTCATTTATGAGTTCTTTATCTGTATATTTCCTTCTGTCCTTTGCATTTTTTTCTCGAAGGAGTAACCCTAATCTTAGCATGTCTCTCACTGTTGGAAGTTCTGATACAGGAAGCTCCTTCCCTTTACCAACTAGCAGGCTCAAGTGGGTTGACAACTGACTTCTTGTCTTCAATTTTGACATCTTCACACTATCTCACAAATAGAAAAATATTTCAATGTTTCATAATTCAATTGTTGTTTCAAAAAATATCAATTTGTTTATCAAAAATGCTGTAACAGAAATAACATAATAATTTCTTAGAACATAATGTTTTATACAATGATATAAGTAACTGCGACAATCAATATGCCCTACTTACAATAATTAAAATGTAGAATTCGTCTGGTAGAGTAGGTGCAAGTGCAATGAGAGCAAACCACCGTCTATGATATCTAGAAGGAGAGTGAGCCGGGCGCCTTATCCTCACGCTTGGTACAAGTCAAAACAAGAATTAAACTGTCCCACACGGAGAGCCTGTTCATGTTCATGTTCTGACATGCATATTGTACACAAGCTATAGAACCATAAAATACTCCATAATCCATATGCTTACATGAGATTAGTTAATATCAAGTGAATAATTCTAATCAAGTCTCATTAATTTGTTGAAATACTGATATTTGAAACTTTAAGGTATAATTGATGTAGGTGAGGGTTATTTCAATTCATTTTTGTTTGCTAATCTCAAGTTTAGACATAAAGAGGCACAATATTTTGACTACCAAATTTGATTTTTAACATGTTGACAAAATTGACACACC
>CAUDMG010002813.1:0-18475 GCA_958450375.1 Homarus gammarus | reverse complement strand
AGAAGTAAAACTAACAAAAATTCACCTAACCTAACCTAACCTAACCTAACCTAACCTAACCAAGGTTAGGTTAGGTTACGTTGGGTTAGGTTAGGTTACGTTGGGTTAGGTTAGGTTAGATTAGGTTAGGTTAGGTTAGGTGAATTTTAGTTAGTTTTGCTTCTTTTACGAAAAACACTCAGTTTAAGATGAAAATAAGTGAAATACATTGGTTTTTATCTTAAACTGAGTGTTTTTTGTGAAAAGAAGTAAAACTAACTAAAATTCACCTAACCTAACCTAACCTAACCTAACCTAACCTAACCTAACCTAGGTTAGGTTAGGTTACGTTGGGTTAGGTAAGGTTAGATTAGGTTAGGTTAGGTTAGGTGAATTTTAGTTAGTTTTACTTCTTTTTAAGAAAAACACCCAGTTTAAGATGAAAATAAGTAAAATACAATGGTTTTCATCTTAAACTGAGTGTTTTTTGTGAAATAAGTAAAACTAACTAAAATTCACCTAACCTAACCTAACCTAACCTAACCTAGCCTTACCTAACTTAACCTAACCTAACCAAACCTAACCTAACCTAACCTCTAACACTAGAAATCAGTGTTTTGAAAAGAAATTAAGCGTTTTGCGTGAAAAGAAGATAAAAATAAGTAAAATACATTGGTTTTTATCTAAAACTGAGTGTTTTTTGTAAAAAGAAGTAAAACTAACTAAAATTCAGGTAACCTAACCTAACGTAACCTATCATAACCTAACCTAACCTAACCTAACCTAACACCAACCCAACCCAACCTAACCTAACCTGAACTAACCTAACCTAACCTAACCTAACCTAACCTAACCTAACCTAACCTAACCTCTAACACTGAAAACCAGTTTTTTGACAAAAACTTAAGCGTTTTCCGTGAAAAGATAAAAATATGTTTTTATCTAAAACTGAGTGTTTTTCGTGAAAAGAAGTAAAACTAACTAAAATTCACCTAACCTAACCAAACCTAACCAAACCTAACCTAACCTAACCTAACCTAACCGAACCAAGGTTAGGCTAGGTTACGTTGGGTTAGGTTAGGTTAGATTAGGTTAGGTTAGGTTAGGTTAGGTGAATTTTAGTTAGTTTTACTTCTTTTTACGAAAAACACACAGTTTAAGATGAAAATAAGTGAAATACATTGGTTTTCATCTTAAACTGAGTGTTTTTTGTGAAAAGAAGTAAAACTAACTAAAATTCACCTAACCTAACCTAACCTAACCTAACCTAGCCTTACCTAACTTAACCTAACCTAACCTAACCTAAACTAACCTCTAACACTAAAAATCAGTGTTTTGAAAAGAAATTAAGCGTTTTGCGTGAAAAGAAGATAAAAATAAGTTTAATACATTGGTTTTTATCTAAAACTGAGTGTTTTTTGTAAAAAGAAGTAAAACTAACTAAAATTCAGGTAACCTAACCTAACCTAACATAACATAACCTAACCTACCCTAACCTAACCGAACACCAACCCAACCTAACCTAACCTAACCTGAACTAACCTAACCTAACCTAACCTAACCTAACCTAACCTAACCTAACCTAACCTCTTACACTAAAAACCAGTGTTTTGACAAAAAATTAAGCGTTTTTCCGTGAAAAGAAGATAAAAATATGTTTTTATCTAAAACTGAGTGTTTTTCATGAAAAGAAGTTAAAACTAACTAAAATTCACCTAACCTAACCTAACCTAACCTAACCAAACCTAACCTAACCTAACCTAACCTAGGTTAGGTTAAGTTACGTTGGGTTAGGTTAGGTTAGATTAGGTTTGGTTAGGTTAGGTGAATTTTAGTTAGTTTTACTTCTTTTTACGAAAAACACCCAGTTTAATATGAAAATAAGTAAAATACATTGGTTTTCATCTTAAACTGAGTGTTTTTTGTGAGAAGAAGTAAAACTAACTAAAATTCACCTAACCTAACCTAACCTAACCTAACCTAGCCTTACCTAACTTAACCTAACCTAACCTAACCTAACCTAACCTAACCTCTAACACTAAAAATCAGTGTTTTGAAAAGAAATTAAGCGTTTTGCGTGAAAAGAAGATAAAAATAAGTAAAATACATTGGTTTTTATCTAAAACTGAGTGTTTTTTGTAAAAAGAAGTAAAACCAACTAAAATTCAGGTAACCTAACCTAACCTAACCTAACATAACCTAACCTAACCTAACCTAACCTAACACCAACCCAACCCAACCTAACCTAACCTGAACTAACCAAACCTAACCTAACCTAACCTAAGCTAACCTAACCTCTTACACTGAAAACCAGTGTTTTGACAAAAAATTAAGCGTTTTTCCGTGAAAAGAAGATAAAAATATGTTTTTATCTAAAACTGAGTGTTTTTCGTGAAAAGAAGTTAAAACTAACTAAAATTCACCTAACCTAACCTAACCTAACCTAACCTAACCTAACCTAGGTTAGGTTAGGTTACGTTGGGTTAGGTTAGGTTAGATTAGGTTAGGTTAGGTTAGGTGAATTTTAGTTAGTTTTACTTCTTTTTACGAAAAACACCCAGTTTAAGATGAAAATAAGTAAAATACAATGGTTTTCATCTTAAACTGAGTGTTTTTTGTGAAATAAGTAAATCTAACTAAAATTCACCTAGTCTAACCTAACCTAACCTAACCTAGCCTTACCTAACTTAACCTAACCTAACCAAACCTAACCTAACCTAACCTCTAACACTAAAAATCAGTGTTTTGAAAAGAAATTAAGCGTTTTGCGTGAAAAGAAGATAGAAATAAGTAAAATACATTGGTTTTTATCTAAAACTGAGTGTTTTTTGTAAAAAGAAGTAAAACTAACTAAAATTCAAGTAACCTAACCTAACCTAACCTAACATAACCTAACCTAACCTAACCTAACCTACCACCAGCCCAACCCAACCTAACCTAACCTGAACTAACCTAACCTGACCTAACCAAACCTAACCTAACCTAACCTAACCTAACCTCTTACACTGAAAACCAGTGTTTTGACAAAAAATTAAGCGTTTTTCCGTGAAAAGAAGATAAAAATATGTTTTTATCTAAAACTGAATGTTTTTCGTGAAAAGAAGTTAAAACTAACTAAAATTCACCTAACCTAACCTAACCTAACCTAACCTAACCTAACCTAACCTAGGTTAGGTTAGGTTACGTTGGTTTAGGTTAGGTTAGATTAGGTTAGGTTAGGTTAGGTGAATTTTAGTTAGTTTTACTTCTTTTTACGAAAAACACTCAGTTTAAGATGAAAACAAGTGAAATACATTGGTTTTCATCTTAAACTGTGTGTTTTTTGTGAAAAGAAGTAAAACTAACTAAAATTCACCTAACCTAACCTAACCTAACCTAACCTAGCCTTACCTAACTTAACCTAGCCTAACCTAACCTAACCTAACCTAACCTCTAGCACTAAAAATCAGTGTTTTGAAAAGAAATTAAGCGTTTTGCGTGAAAAGAAGATAAAAATAAGTAAAATACATTGGTTTTTATCTAAAAATGAGTGTTTTTTGTAAAAAGAAGTAAAACTAACTAAAATTCAAGTAACCTAACCTAACCTAACCTAACATAACCTAACCTAACCTAACCTAACCTAACACCAAACCAACCCAACATAACCTAACCTGAACTAACCTAACCTAACCTAACCTAACCTAACCTAGCCTAACCTAACCTAGGTTAGGTTTGGTTACGTTGGGTTAGGTTAGGTTAGATTAGGTTAGGTTAGGTTAGGTGAATTTTAGTTAGTTTTACTTCTTTTTACGACATACACCCAGTTTTAGATGAAAATAAGTAATATACATTGGTTTTCATCTGAAACTGAGTGTTTTTTGTGAAAAGAAGTAAAACTAACTAAAATTCACCTAACCTAACCTAACCTAACCTAACCTAGCCTTACCTAACTTAACCAAACCTAACCTAACCTAACCTAACCTAACCTCTAACACTAAAAATCAGTGTTTTGAAAAGAAATTAAGCGTTTTGCGTGAAAAGAAGATAAAAATAAGTAAAATACATTGGTTTTTATCTAAAACTGAGTGTTTTTTGTAAAAAGAAGTAAAACTAACTAAAATTCAGGTAACTAACCTAACCTAACCTAACATAACCTAACCTAACCTAACCTAACCTAACACCAACCCAACCCAACTTAACCTAACCTGAACTAACCTAACCTGACCTAACCAAACCTAACCTAACCTAACCTAACCTAACCTCTTACACTGAAAACCAGTGTTTTGACAAAAAATTAAGCGTTTTTCCGTGAAAAGAAGATAAAAATATGTTTTTATCTAAAACTGAATGTTTTTCGTGAAAAGAAGTTAAAACTAACTAAAATTCACCTAACCTAACCTAACCTAACCTAACCTAACCTAACCTAACCTAATCTAGGTTAGGTTAGGTTACATTGGGTTAGGTTAGGTTAGATTAGGTTAGGTTAGGTTAGGTGAATTTTAGTTAGTTTTACTTCTTTTTACGAAAAACACTCAGTTTTAGATGAAAATAAGTGAAATACATTGGTTTTCATCTTAAACTGAGTGTTTTTTGTGAAAAGAAGTAAAACTAACTAAAATTCACCTAACCTAACCTAACCTAACCTAACCTAGCCTTACCTAAGTTAACCTAGCCTAACCTAACCTACCCTAACCTAACCTCTAGTACTAAAAATCAGTGTTTTGAAAAGAAATTAAGCGTTTTGCGTGAAAAGAAGATAAAAATAAGTAAAATACATTGGTTTTTATCTAAAACTGAGTGTTTTTTGTAAAAAGAAGTAAAACTAACTAAAATTCAGGTAACCTAGCCTAACCTAACCTAACCTAACCTAACCTAGGTTAGGTTAGGTTACGTTGGGTTAGGTTAGGTTAGATTAGGTTAGGTTAGGTTAGGTAAATTTTAGTTAGTTTTACTTCTTTTGACGAAAAACACTCAGTTTAATATGAAAATAAGTGAAATACATTGGTTTTCATCTTAAACTGAGTCTTTTTTGTGAAAAGAAGTAAAACTAACTAAAATTTACCTAACCTAACCTAACCTAACCTAAACTAGCCTTACCTAACTTAACCTAGCCTAACCTAACCTAACCTAACCTAACCTCTAGCACTAAAAATCAGTGTTTTGAAAAGAAATTAAGCCTTTTGCGTGAAAAGAAGATAAAAATAAGTAAAATACATTGGTTTTTATGTAAAAATGAGTGTTTTTTGTAAAAAGAAGTAAAACTAACTAAAATTCAAGTAACCTAACCTAACCTAAACTAACATAACCTAACCTAACCTAACCTAACCTAACACCAACCCAACCCAACATAACCTAACCTGAACTAACCTAACCTAACCTAACCTAACCTAACCTAACCTAACCTAACCTAACCTCTTACACTGAAAACCAGTGTTTTGACAAAAAATTAAGCGTTTTTCCGTGAAAAGAAGATAAAAATATGTTTTTATCTAAAACTGAGTGTTTTTCGTGAAATGAAGTTAAAACTAACTAAAATTCACTTAACCTAACCTAACCTAACCTAACCTAACCTAGGTTAGGCTAGGTTACGTTGGGTTAGGTTAGGTTAGATTAGGTTAGGTTAGGTTAGGTGAATTTTAGTTAGTTTTACTTCTTTTTACGAAAAACACCCAGTTTAAGATGAAAATTAGTAAAATACATTGGTTTTCATCTTAAACTGAGTGTTTTTTGTGAAAAGAAGTAAAACTAACTAAAATTCACCTAACCTAACCTAACCTAACCTAACCTAGCCTTACCTAACTTAACCTAACCTAACCTAACCTAACCTAACCTAACCTCTAACACTAAAAATCAGTGTTTTGAAAAGAAATTAAGCGTTTTGCGTGAAAAGAAGATAAAAATAAGTAAAATACATTGGTTTTTATCTAAAACTGAGTGTTTTTTGTAAAAAGAAGTAAAACTAACTAAAATTCAGGTAACCTAACGTAACCTAACCTAACATAACCTAACCTAACCTAACCTAACCTAACACCAACCCAACCCAACCTAACCTAACCTGAACTAACCTCACCTAACCTAACCTAACCTAACCTAACCTAACCTAACCTAACCTCTAACACTGAAAACCAGTGTTTTGACAAAAAATTAAGCGTTTTCCGTGAAAAGAAGATAAAAATATGTTTTTATCTAAAACTGAGTGTTTTTCGTGAAAAGAAGTAAAACTAACAAAAATTCACCTAACCTAACCTAACCTAACCTAACCTAACCTAACCAAGGTTAGGTTAGGTTACGTTGGGTTAGGTTAGGTTACGTTGGGTTAGGTTAGGTTAGATTAGGTTAGGTTAGGTTAGGTGAATTTTAGTTAGTTTTGCTTCTTTTACGAAAAACACTCAGTTTAAGATGAAAATAAGTGAAATACATTGGTTTTTATCTTAAACTGAGTGTTTTTTGTGAAAAGAAGTAAAACTAACTAAAATTCACCTAACCTAACCTAACCTAACCTAACCTAACCTAACCTAACCTAGGTTAGGTTAGGTTACGTTGGGTTAGGTAAGGTTAGATTAGGTTAGGTTAGGTTAGGTGAATTTTAGTTAGTTTTACTTCTTTTTAAGAAAAACACCCAGTTTAAGATGAAAATAAGTAAAATACAATGGTTTTCATCTTAAACTGAGTGTTTTTTGTGAAATAAGTAAAACTAACTAAAATTCACCTAACCTAACCTAACCTAACCTAACCTAGCCTTACCTAACTTAACCTAACCTAACCAAACCTAACCTAACCTAACCTCTAACACTAGAAATCAGTGTTTTGAAAAGAAATTAAGCGTTTTGCGTGAAAAGAAGATAAAAATAAGTAAAATACATTGGTTTTTATCTAAAACTGAGTGTTTTTTGTAAAAAGAAGTAAAACTAACTAAAATTCAGGTAACCTAACCTAACGTAACCTATCATAACCTAACCTAACCTAACCTAACCTAACACCAACCCAACCCAACCTAACCTAACCTGAACTAACCTAACCTAACCTAACCTAACCTAACCTAACCTAACCTAACCTAACCTCTAACACTGAAAACCAGTTTTTTGACAAAAACTTAAGCGTTTTCCGTGAAAAGAAGATAAAAATATGTTTTTATCTAAAACTGAGTGTTTTTCGTGAAAAGAAGTAAAACTAACTAAAATTCACCTAACCTAACCAAACCTAACCAAACCTAACCTAACCTAACCTAACCTAACCGAACCAAGGTTAGGCTAGGTTACGTTGGGTTAGGTTAGGTTAGATTAGGTTAGGTTAGGTTAGGTTAGGTGAATTTTAGTTAGTTTTGCTTCTTTTCCGTAAAAACACTCAGTTTAAGATGAAAATAAGTGAAATACATTGGTTTTCATCTTAAACTGAGTGTTTTTTGTGAAAAGAAGTAAAACTAACTAAAATTCACCTAACCTAACCTAACCTAACCTAACCTAGCCTTACCTAACTTAACCTAACCTAACCTAACGTAAACTAACCTCTAACACTAAAGATCAGTGTTTTGAAAAGAAATTAAGCGTTTTGCGTGAAAAAGAAGATAAAAATAAGTTAAATACATGGTTTTCATCTAAAACTGAGTGTTTTTTGTGAAAAGAAGTAAAACTAACTAAAATTCAGGAACCTAACCTAACCTAACATAACCTAACCTACCTAACCTAACGACACCAACCAACCTACTAACCTAACTTGAACTAACCTAACCTAACCTAACCTAACCTAACCTAACCTAACCTAACCTCTACACTTTAAATCAGTGTTTTGAAAAGAAATTAAGCGTTTTGCGTGAAAAGAAGATAAAAATATGTTTTTATCTAAAACTGAGTGTTTTTCATGAAAAGAAGTTAAAACTAACTAAAATTCACCTAACCTAACCTAACCTAACCTAACCAAACCTAACCTAACCTAACCTAACCTAGGTTAGGGTACGTTACGTTGGTTAGGTAGGTAGGTAGGTTGGTTAGGTAGGTGAATTTAGTTAGTTTACTTCTTTTACGAAAACACCAGTTAATATGAAAATAAGTAAATACATGTTTTCATCTTAAACTGAGTGTTTTTGTGAGAAGAAATAAACTAACTAAAATTCACCTAACCTAACCTAACCTAACCTAACCTAGCCTACCTAACTTAACCTAACCTAACCTAACCTAACCTAACCTAACCTCTAACACTAAAAATCAGTGTTTTGACAAAGAAATTAAGCGTTTTGCGTGAAAAGAAGATAAAAATAAGTAAAATACATTGGTTTTTATCTAAAACTGAGTGTTTTTTGTAAAAAGAAGTAAAACCAACTAAAATTCAGGTAACCTAACCTAACCTAACCTAACATAACCTAACCTAACCTAACCTAACCTAACACCAACCCAACCCAACCTAACCTAACCTGAACTAACCAAACCTAACCTAACCTAACCTAAGCTAACCTAACCTCTTACACTGAAAACCAGTGTTTTGACAAAAAATTAAGCGTTTTTCCGTGAAAAGAAGATAAAAATATGTTTTTATCTAAAACTGAGTGTTTTTCGTGAAAAGAAGTTAAAACTAACTAAAATTCACCTAACCTAACCTAACCTAACCTAACCTAACCTAACCTAGGTTAGGTTAGGTTACGTTGGGTTAGGTTAGGTTAGATTAGGTTAGGTTAGGTTAGGTGAATTTTAGTTAGTTTTACTTCTTTTTACGAAAAACACCCAGTTTAAGATGAAAATAAGTAAAATACAATGGTTTTCATCTTAAACTGAGTGTTTTTTGTGAAATAAGTAAATCTAACTAAAATTCACCTAACCTAACCTAACCTAACCTAACCTAGCCTTACCTAACTTAACCTAACCTAACCAAACCTAACCTAACCTAACCTCTAACACTAAAAATCAGTGTTTTGAAAAGAAATTAAGCGTTTTGCGTGAAAAGAAGATAGAAATAAGTAAAATACATTGGTTTTTATCTAAAACTGAGTGTTTTTTGTAAAAAGAAGTAAAACTAACTAAAATTCAAGTAACCTAACCTAACCTAACCTAACATAACCTAACCTAACCTAACCTAACCTACCACCAGCCCAACCCAACCTAACCTAACCTGAACTAACCTAACCTGACCTAACCAAACCTAACCTAACCTAACCTAACCTAACCTCTTACACTGAAAACCAGTGTTTTGACAAAAAATTAAGCGTTTTTCCGTGAAAAGAAGATAAAAATATGTTTTTATCTAAAACTGAATGTTTTTCGTGAAAAGAAGTTAAAACTAACTAAAATTCACCTAACCTAACCTAACCTAACCTAACCTAACCTAACCTAACCTAGGTTAGGTTAGGTTACGTTGGTTTAGGTTAGGTTAGATTAGGTTAGGTTAGGTTAGGTGAATTTTAGTTAGTTTTACTTCTTTTTACGAAAAACACTCAGTTTAAGATGAAAACAAGTGAAATACATTGGTTTTCATCTTAAACTGTGTGTTTTTTGTGAAAAGAAGTAAAACTAACTAAAATTCACCTAACCTAACCTAACCTAACCTAACCTAGCCTTACCTAACTTAACCTAGCCTAACCTAACCTAACCTAACCTAACCTCTAGCACTAAAAATCAGTGTTTTGAAAAGAAATTAAGCGTTTTGCGTGAAAAGAAGATAAAAATAAGTAAAATACATTGGTTTTTATCTAAAAATGAGTGTTTTTTGTAAAAAGAAGTAAAACTAACTAAAATTCAAGTAACCTAACCTAACCTAACCTAACATAACCTAACCTAACCTAACCTAACCTAACACCAAACCAACCCAACATAACCTAACCTGAACTAACCTAACCTAACCTAACCTAACCTAACCTAGCCTAACCTAACCTAGGTTAGGTTTGGTTACGTTGGGTTAGGTTAGGTTAGATTAGGTTAGGTTAGGTTAGGTGAATTTTAGTTAGTTTTACTTCTTTTTACGACATACACCCAGTTTTAGATGAAAATAAGTAATATACATTGGTTTTCATCTGAAACTGAGTGTTTTTTGTGAAAAGAAGTAAAACTAACTAAAATTCACCTAACCTAACCTAACCTAACCTAACCTAGCCTTACCTAACTTAACCAAACCTAACCTAACCTAACCTAACCTAACCTCTAACACTAAAAATCAGTGTTTTGAAAAGAAATTAAGCGTTTTGCGTGAAAAGAAGATAAAAATAAGTAAAATACATTGGTTTTTATCTAAAACTGAGTGTTTTTTGTAAAAAGAAGTAAAACTAACTAAAATTCAGGTAACTAACCTAACCTAACCTAACATAACCTAACCTAACCTAACCTAACCTAACACCAACCCAACCCAACTTAACCTAACCTGAACTAACCTAACCTGACCTAACCAAACCTAACCTAACCTAACCTAACCTAACCTCTTACACTGAAAACCAGTGTTTTGACAAAAAATTAAGCGTTTTTCCGTGAAAAGAAGATAAAAATATGTTTTTATCTAAAACTGAATGTTTTTCGTGAAAAGAAGTTAAAACTAACTAAAATTCACCTAACCTAACCTAACCTAACCTAACCTAACCTAACCTAACCTAATCTAGGTTAGGTTAGGTTACATTGGGTTAGGTTAGGTTAGATTAGGTTAGGTTAGGTTAGGTGAATTTTAGTTAGTTTTACTTCTTTTTACGAAAAACACTCAGTTTTAGATGAAAATAAGTGAAATACATTGGTTTTCATCTTAAACTGAGTGTTTTTTGTGAAAAGAAGTAAAACTAACTAAAATTCACCTAACCTAACCTAACCTAACCTAACCTAGCCTTACCTAAGTTAACCTAGCCTAACCTAACCTACCCTAACCTAACCTCTAGTACTAAAAATCAGTGTTTTGAAAAGAAATTAAGCGTTTTGCGTGAAAAGAAGATAAAAATAAGTAAAATACATTGGTTTTTATCTAAAACTGAGTGTTTTTTGTAAAAAGAAGTAAAACTAACTAAAATTCAGGTAACCTAGCCTAACCTAACCTAACCTAACCTAACCTAGGTTAGGTTAGGTTACGTTGGGTTAGGTTAGGTTAGATTAGGTTAGGTTAGGTTAGGTAAATTTTAGTTAGTTTTACTTCTTTTGACGAAAAACACTCAGTTTAATATGAAAATAAGTGAAATACATTGGTTTTCATCTTAAACTGAGTCTTTTTTGTGAAAAGAAGTAAAACTAACTAAAATTTACCTAACCTAACCTAACCTAACCTAAACTAGCCTTACCTAACTTAACCTAGCCTAACCTAACCTAACCTAACCTAACCTCTAGCACTAAAAATCAGTGTTTTGAAAAGAAATTAAGCCTTTTGCGTGAAAAGAAGATAAAAATAAGTAAAATACATTGGTTTTTATGTAAAAATGAGTGTTTTTTGTAAAAAGAAGTAAAACTAACTAAAATTCAAGTAACCTAACCTAACCTAAACTAACATAACCTAACCTAACCTAACCTAACCTAACACCAACCCAACCCAACATAACCTAACCTGAACTAACCTAACCTAACCTAACCTAACCTAACCTAACCTAACCTAACCTAACCTCTTACACTGAAAACCAGTGTTTTGACAAAAAATTAAGCGTTTTTCCGTGAAAAGAAGATAAAAATATGTTTTTATCTAAAACTGAGTGTTTTTCGTGAAATGAAGTTAAAACTAACTAAAATTCACTTAACCTAACCTAACCTAACCTAACCTAACCTAGGTTAGGCTAGGTTACGTTGGGTTAGGTTAGGTTAGATTAGGTTAGGTTAGGTTAGGTGAATTTTAGTTAGTTTTACTTCTTTTTACGAAAAACACCCAGTTTAAGATGAAAATTAGTAAAATACATTGGTTTTCATCTTAAACTGAGTGTTTTTTGTGAAAAGAAGTAAAACTAACTAAAATTCACCTAACCTAACCTAACCTAACCTAACCTAGCCTTACCTAACTTAACCTAACCTAACCTAACCTAACCTAACCTAACCTCTAACACTAAAAATCAGTGTTTTGAAAAGAAATTAAGCGTTTTGCGTGAAAAGAAGATAAAAATAAGTAAAATACATTGGTTTTTATCTAAAACTGAGTGTTTTTTGTAAAAAGAAGTAAAACTAACTAAAATTCAGGTAACCTAACGTAACCTAACCTAACATAACCTAACCTAACCTAACCTAACCTAACACCAACCCAACCCAACCTAACCTAACCTGAACTAACCTCACCTAACCTAACCTAACCTAACCTAACCTAACCTAACCTAACCTCTAACACTGAAAACCAGTGTTTTGACAAAAAATTAAGCGTTTTCCGTGAAAAGAAGATAAAAATATGTTTTTATCTAAAACTGAGTGTTTTTCGTGAAAAGAAGTAAAACTAACAAAAATTCACCTAACCTAACCTAACCTAACCTAACCTAACCTAACCAAGGTTAGGTTAGGTTACGTTGGGTTAGGTTAGGTTACGTTGGGTTAGGTTAGGTTAGATTAGGTTAGGTTAGGTTAGGTGAATTTTAGTTAGTTTTGCTTCTTTTACGAAAAACACTCAGTTTAAGATGAAAATAAGTGAAATACATTGGTTTTTATCTTAAACTGAGTGTTTTTTGTGAAAAGAAGTAAAACTAACTAAAATTCACCTAACCTAACCTAACCTAACCTAACCTAACCTAACCTAACCTAGGTTAGGTTAGGTTACGTTGGGTTAGGTAAGGTTAGATTAGGTTAGGTTAGGTTAGGTGAATTTTAGTTAGTTTTACTTCTTTTTAAGAAAAACACCCAGTTTAAGATGAAAATAAGTAAAATACAATGGTTTTCATCTTAAACTGAGTGTTTTTTGTGAAATAAGTAAAACTAACTAAAATTCACCTAACCTAACCTAACCTAACCTAACCTAGCCTTACCTAACTTAACCTAACCTAACCAAACCTAACCTAACCTAACCTCTAACACTAGAAATCAGTGTTTTGAAAAGAAATTAAGCGTTTTGCGTGAAAAGAAGATAAAAATAAGTAAAATACATTGGTTTTTATCTAAAACTGAGTGTTTTTTGTAAAAAGAAGTAAAACTAACTAAAATTCAGGTAACCTAACCTAACGTAACCTATCATAACCTAACCTAACCTAACCTAACCTAACACCAACCCAACCCAACCTAACCTAACCTGAACTAACCTAACCTAACCTAACCTAACCTAACCTAACCTAACCTAACCTAACCTCTAACACTGAAAACCAGTTTTTTGACAAAAACTTAAGCGTTTTCCGTGAAAAGATAAAAATATGTTTTTATCTAAAACTGAGTGTTTTTCGTGAAAAGAAGTAAAACTAACTAAAATTCACCTAACCTAACCAAACCTAACCAAACCTAACCTAACCTAACCTAACCTAACCGAACCAAGGTTAGGCTAGGTTACGTTGGGTTAGGTTAGGTTAGATTAGGTTAGGTTAGGTTAGGTTAGGTGAATTTTAGTTAGTTTTACTTCTTTTTACGAAAAACACACAGTTTAAGATGAAAATAAGTGAAATACATTGGTTTTCATCTTAAACTGAGTGTTTTTTGTGAAAAGAAGTAAAACTAACTAAAATTCACCTAACCTAACCTAACCTAACCTAACCTAGCCTTACCTAACTTAACCTAACCTAACCTAACCTAAACTAACCTCTAACACTAAAAATCAGTGTTTTGAAAAGAAATTAAGCGTTTTGCGTGAAAAGAAGATAAAAATAAGTTTAATACATTGGTTTTTATCTAAAACTGAGTGTTTTTTGTAAAAAGAAGTAAAACTAACTAAAATTCAGGTAACCTAACCTAACCTAACATAACATAACCTAACCTACCCTAACCTAACCGAACACCAACCCAACCTAACCTAACCTAACCTGAACTAACCTAACCTAACCTAACCTAACCTAACCTAACCTAACCTAACCTAACCTCTTACACTAAAAACCAGTGTTTTGACAAAAAATTAAGCGTTTTTCCGTGAAAAGAAGATAAAAATATGTTTTTATCTAAAACTGAGTGTTTTTCATGAAAAGAAGTTAAAACTAACTAAAATTCACCTAACCTAACCTAACCTAACCTAACCAAACCTAACCTAACCTAACCTAACCTAGGTTAGGTTAAGTTACGTTGGGTTAGGTTAGGTTAGATTAGGTTTGGTTAGGTTAGGTGAATTTTAGTTAGTTTTACTTCTTTTTACGAAAAACACCCAGTTTAATATGAAAATAAGTAAAATACATTGGTTTTCATCTTAAACTGAGTGTTTTTTGTGAGAAGAAGTAAAACTAACTAAAATTCACCTAACCTAACCTAACCTAACCTAACCTAGCCTTACCTAACTTAACCTAACCTAACCTAACCTAACCTAACCTAACCTCTAACACTAAAAATCAGTGTTTTGAAAAGAAATTAAGCGTTTTGCGTGAAAAGAAGATAAAAATAAGTAAAATACATTGGTTTTTATCTAAAACTGAGTGTTTTTTGTAAAAAGAAGTAAAACCAACTAAAATTCAGGTAACCTAACCTAACCTAACCTAACATAACCTAACCTAACCTAACCTAACCTAACACCAACCCAACCCAACCTAACCTAACCTGAACTAACCAAACCTAACCTAACCTAACCTAAGCTAACCTAACCTCTTACACTGAAAACCAGTGTTTTGACAAAAAATTAAGCGTTTTTCCGTGAAAAGAAGATAAAAATATGTTTTTATCTAAAACTGAGTGTTTTTCGTGAAAAGAAGTTAAAACTAACTAAAATTCACCTAACCTAACCTAACCTAACCTAACCTAACCTAACCTAGGTTAGGTTAGGTTACGTTGGGTTAGGTTAGGTTAGATTAGGTTAGGTTAGGTTAGGTGAATTTTAGTTAGTTTTACTTCTTTTTACGAAAAACACCCAGTTTAAGATGAAAATAAGTAAAATACAATGGTTTTCATCTTAAACTGAGTGTTTTTTGTGAAATAAGTAAATCTAACTAAAATTCACCTAACCTAACCTAACCTAACCTAACCTAGCCTTACCTAACTTAACCTAACCTAACCAAACCTAACCTAACCTAACCTCTAACACTAAAAATCAGTGTTTTGAAAAGAAATTAAGCGTTTTGCGTGAAAAGAAGATAGAAATAAGTAAAATACATTGGTTTTTATCTAAAACTGAGTGTTTTTTGTAAAAAGAAGTAAAACTAACTAAAATTCAAGTAACCTAACCTAACCTAACCTAACATAACCTAACCTAACCTAACCTAACCTACCACCAGCCCAACCCAACCTAACCTAACCTGAACTAACCTAACCTGACCTAACCAAACCTAACCTAACCTAACCTAACCTAACCTCTTACACTGAAAACCAGTGTTTTGACAAAAAATTAAGCGTTTTTCCGTGAAAAGAAGATAAAAATATGTTTTTATCTAAAACTGAATGTTTTTCGTGAAAAGAAGTTAAAACTAACTAAAATTCACCTAACCTAACCTAACCTAACCTAACCTAACCTAACCTAACCTAGGTTAGGTTAGGTTACGTTGGTTTAGGTTAGGTTAGATTAGGTTAGGTTAGGTTAGGTGAATTTTAGTTAGTTTTACTTCTTTTTACGAAAAACACTCAGTTTAAGATGAAAACAAGTGAAATACATTGGTTTTCATCTTAAACTGTGTGTTTTTTGTGAAAAGAAGTAAAACTAACTAAAATTCACCTAACCTAACCTAACCTAACCTAACCTAGCCTTACCTAACTTAACCTAGCCTAACCTAACCTAACCTAACCTAACCTCTAGCACTAAAAATCAGTGTTTTGAAAAGAAATTAAGCGTTTTGCGTGAAAAGAAGATAAAAATAAGTAAAATACATTGGTTTTTATCTAAAAATGAGTGTTTTTTGTAAAAAGAAGTAAAACTAACTAAAATTCAAGTAACCTAACCTAACCTAACCTAACATAACCTAACCTAACCTAACCTAACCTAACACCAAACCAACCCAACATAACCTAACCTGAACTAACCTAACCTAACCTAACCTAACCTAACCTAGCCTAACCTAACCTAGGTTAGGTTTGGTTACGTTGGGTTAGGTTAGGTTAGATTAGGTTAGGTTAGGTTAGGTGAATTTTAGTTAGTTTTACTTCTTTTTACGACATACACCCAGTTTTAGATGAAAATAAGTAATATACATTGGTTTTCATCTGAAACTGAGTGTTTTTTGTGAAAAGAAGTAAAACTAACTAAAATTCACCTAACCTAACCTAACCTAACCTAACCTAGCCTTACCTAACTTAACCAAACCTAACCTAACCTAACCTAACCTAACCTCTAACACTAAAAATCAGTGTTTTGAAAAGAAATTAAGCGTTTTGCGTGAAAAGAAGATAAAAATAAGTAAAATACATTGGTTTTTATCTAAAACTGAGTGTTTTTTGTAAAAAGAAGTAAAACTAACTAAAATTCAGGTAACTAACCTAACCTAACCTAACATAACCTAACCTAACCTAACCTAACCTAACACCAACCCAACCCAACTTAACCTAACCTGAACTAACCTAACCTGACCTAACCAAACCTAACCTAACCTAACCTAACCTAACCTCTTACACTGAAAACCAGTGTTTTGACAAAAAATTAAGCGTTTTTCCGTGAAAAGAAGATAAAAATATGTTTTTATCTAAAACTGAATGTTTTTCGTGAAAAGAAGTTAAAACTAACTAAAATTCACCTAACCTAACCTAACCTAACCTAACCTAACCTAACCTAACCTAATCTAGGTTAGGTTAGGTTACATTGGGTTAGGTTAGGTTAGATTAGGTTAGGTTAGGTTAGGTGAATTTTAGTTAGTTTTACTTCTTTTTACGAAAAACACTCAGTTTTAGATGAAAATAAGTGAAATACATTGGTTTTCATCTTAAACTGAGTGTTTTTTGTGAAAAGAAGTAAAACTAACTAAAATTCACCTAACCTAACCTAACCTAACCTAACCTAGCCTTACCTAAGTTAACCTAGCCTAACCTAACCTACCCTAACCTAACCTCTAGTACTAAAAATCAGTGTTTTGAAAAGAAATTAAGCGTTTTGCGTGAAAAGAAGATAAAAATAAGTAAAATACATTGGTTTTTATCTAAAACTGAGTGTTTTTTGTAAAAAGAAGTAAAACTAACTAAAATTCAGGTAACCTAGCCTAACCTAACCTAACCTAACCTAACCTAGGTTAGGTTAGGTTACGTTGGGTTAGGTTAGGTTAGATTAGGTTAGGTTAGGTTAGGTAAATTTTAGTTAGTTTTACTTCTTTTGACGAAAAACACTCAGTTTAATATGAAAATAAGTGAAATACATTGGTTTTCATCTTAAACTGAGTCTTTTTTGTGAAAAGAAGTAAAACTAACTAAAATTTACCTAACCTAACCTAACCTAACCTAAACTAGCCTTACCTAACTTAACCTAGCCTAACCTAACCTAACCTAACCTAACCTCTAGCACTAAAAATCAGTGTTTTGAAAAGAAATTAAGCCTTTTGCGTGAAAAGAAGATAAAAATAAGTAAAATACATTGGTTTTTATGTAAAAATGAGTGTTTTTTGTAAAAAGAAGTAAAACTAACTAAAATTCAAGTAACTAACCTAACCTAAACTAACATAACCTAACCTAACCTAACCTAACCTAACACCAACCCAACCCAACATAACCTAACCTGAACTAACCTAACCTAACCTAACCTAACCTAACCTAACCTAACCTAACCTAACCTCTTACACTGAAAACCAGTGTTTTGACAAAAAATTAAGCGTTTTTCCGTGAAAAGAAGATAAAAATATGTTTTTATCTAAAACTGAGTGTTTTTCGTGAAATGAAGTTAAAACTAACTAAAATTCACTTAACCTAACCTAACCTAACCTAACCTAACCTAGGTTAGGCTAGGTTACGTTGGGTTAGGTTAGGTTAGATTAGGTTAGGTTAGGTTAGGTGAATTTTAGTTAGTTTTACTTCTTTTTACGAAAAACACCCAGTTTAAGATGAAAATTAGTAAAATACATTGGTTTTCATCTTAAACTGAGTGTTTTTTGTGAAAAGAAGTAAAACTAACTAAAATTCACCTAACCTAACCTAACCTAACCTAACCTAGCCTTACCTAACTTAACCTAACCTAACCTAACCTAACCTAACCTAACCTCTAACACTAAAAATCAGTGTTTTGAAAAGAAATTAAGCGTTTTGCGTGAAAAGAAGATAAAAATAAGTAAAATACATTGGTTTTTATCTAAAACTGAGTGTTTTTTGTAAAAAGAAGTAAAACTAACTAAAATTCAGGTAACCTAACGTAACCTAACCTAACATAACCTAACCTAACCTAACCTAACCTAACACCAACCCAACCCAACCTAACCTAACCTGAACTAACCTCACCTAACCTAACCTAACCTAACCTAACCTAACCTAACCTAACCTCTAACACTGAAAACCAGTGTTTTGACAAAAAATTAAGCGTTTTCCGTGAAAAGAAGATAAAAATATGTTTTTATCTAAAACTGAGTGTTTTTCGTGAAAAG
>CAUDMG010002812.1:890000-894348 GCA_958450375.1 Homarus gammarus | reverse complement strand
CTCCCTCTCCTCCCTCTCCCCTCCCCTCTTCCCTCCTCCCCCCTCCTCCCCTCTCCCTCCCTCTCCTTCCCTCTCCCCCTCTCCCCTCCCTCCCCCCTCTCCCACTCTCCCTCCTTCCCCCCCTCCCCCCTTCTCCCTCCCTCTCTTCCCTCTCCCCTCTCCTCCCTCCCTCCCCCTTCCCCTCTCCCTCCCTTCCTCCCTCCTCTCCCTCCCTCCCTCCCTTCCTCCCCCCTGTCCCTCCCTTCCCTCCTTCCTCCCCCCTCTCCCTCCCTCCTCCCCCTCCCCCTCTCCCTCCCTCCCCCCCCTTCCCCCCTCTCCTCCTCCCTCCTCTCCCTCTCTCCCTCCTTCCCTCCCCTCTCCTCTCTCTCCCTCTCCTCCCCCCCTCTCCCTCCCTCCCTCCCCTTCCCATTCTCCCTTCCTCCCTCCCCCTTCCCCCTCTCCCTCCTTCTCCTTCCCTCCCCCCTCTCCCTCCTCCCTCCCCCTTCCCCCCTCCTCCCTCCCTCCCCCTTCCCCCCTCTCCTCTCCCTTCCCCTCCCCCCTTCCCTCCTCCCCCACTCCCCCTCCCCCCTCTTCCTCCCCCCTCTCCTCCCTTCCCCCCTCCCCCTCTCCCTCCCTCCCTCCCCCTTCCCCCCTTCTCCCTCCCTCCCTCCCCCTCCCCCCTCTCCCTCCCTCTCCTTCCCCCCCCCCTCTCCCTCCCTCCCTTCCCCCTTCCCCTCTCTCCCTCCCTCCCTCCCTCCCCCTCTCCCTCCCCCTTCCCCCTCTCCCTCCCTCCCCTCCCCCTTCCCACTCTCCCTCCCTCCCCCCCCTTCCCCCTCTCCCTCCCTCCCTCCCTCCCCCCTCCCCCCTCTCCCTCCCTCTCCTCCCTCCTCCCCCCTCTCTCTCTCCCTCCCCCTCCCCCCTCCTCCCTCCCTCTCCTTCCTCCCCCTCCCTCTCCCTCCTCCCTCCCCTCCCCTCCCCCTCTCCCCCCTCCTCTTCCCCCCTCCCTCCCTCCCCCCCCTTCCCCCTCTCCCTCCCTCCCTCCCCCTTCCCCCTCTCCCTCCCCCTTCCCCTCCCCCTCTCCCTCCCTCTCCCCACTCCCCCTCCTTCCCCCCTCCCCTCTCCTCCTTCTCCCCTCCCCACTCTCCCTCCCTCTTCCTTCCCTCCCCCACTCTCCCTCCCTCCCCCTTCCCCCTCTCCTCTCCTCCTCCCCCTTCCCCCTCTCCCTCCCCCTTCCCCTCCCCTCTCCTTCCTCCCTCCCCCACTCCCTCCCCCCTCTTCCCTCCCCCTTCCCCTCCCTTCCCCCTCCCCCACTCTCCCCCCTTCCCCTCCCCCTCTCTCCTCCCTCTCCATCCCTCCCCCCTCTCCCTCCCCCCCCCCCTTCCCCTCTCCCTCCCTCCCTCCCCCTTCCCCTCCCCTCCCTCCTCCCTTCCCACTCTCCCCCTCCCTCCCCCTCCCCCCTCTCTCCTCCCTCCCTCCCCCTCCCCTCTCTCCCTCCCTCCCTCCCCCTTCCCCCTCTCCCCCCTCTCTCCCTCCCCCCTCTCCCTCCCTCCCCCTCTCCCCTCTCCCTCCCTTCCCCCCTCTCCTTCTCCCTCCCTCTCCTTCCTCCCCACTCTCCCCCCTCCCTCCCCCTCCCCTCTCCCCCCCTCCCCCCTCCCCCACTCTCCCTCCCCTCTCCCCCCTCCCTCCTCTCCCCCTTCCCTCTCCTCCCTCCCTCCCTCCCCCTCTCCCTCCCTCCCCCCCTCCCTCCCTCCGGATCTCCCTCCCCTCTTCCCCCTCCTCCTCCTCCCTCCCCCTTCCCCACCTCCCTCCTCCCCCCTCCCCCTTCCCCTCCTTTCTCCCTTCCCCCCTCTCCTCCCTCCCCTCCCCCTTCCCCACTCTCCCTCCCTCCCCTCCCCCTCCCCCTTCCTCCCTCCCCCCCTTCCCCACTCTCCCTCCCTCCCTCCCCCTTCCCCACTCCCCTCCCCCCCTCCCCTCCCTCCTCTCTCCCTCCCCCACTCTCCCTCCCTCCCTCCCCCTTCCCCACTCTCCCTCCCTCCCTCCCCCTCTCCCCCCTCCCTCCCCCTTCCCTCTCCCTCCCTCCCTCCCCTCCCACTCTCCCTCCCTCCCTCCCCCTTCCCCCACTCTCCCTCCCTCCCTCCCCTCCCCCACTCTCCCTCCCTCTCCCCCTCCCCCTCTCTCCCCTCCCTCCCCTCCCTCCCCCTTCCCCCCCCACTCTCCCTCCCTCCCCTTCCCCCTCTCCTCCCTCCCTTCCCCTCCCCCTCTCCCTCCTCTCCTTCCTCCCCCTCTCCTCCCCCTCCCCCCTCTCCCTCCCCTCCTCCCCCTCCCCCCTCCCCCCTCTCCTTCCCTCCCCACTCCCCCCTCCACCACTCTCCCTCCCTTCCCCCCTCCCCCACTCTCCCTCCCTCTCCTTCCCTCCCCCACTCTCCCTCCCTCCCCCTTCCCCACTCTCCCTCCCTTCCCCCCTCCCCCACTCTCCCTCCCTCTCCTTCCCTCCCCACTCTCCCCCCCTCCCCCACTCTCCTCCCTTCCCCACTCCCCCACTCTCTCTCCCTCCCCCCCCTCTCCCACTCTCCCTCCCTCTCCCTCCCCCACTCTCCCTCCCTCTCCTTCCCTCCCCCACTATCCCTCCCCCCTCCCCCTCCCCCACTCTCCCTCCCTTCCCCCCTCCCCCACACTCCCTCCCTCTCCTTCCCTCCCCACTCTCCCCCCCCCACCCCCACTCTCCCTCCCTTCCCCACTCCCCCACTCTCTCTCCCTCCCCCCCTCTCCCACTCTCCCTCCCTCTCCCTCCCCCACTCTCCCTCCCTCTCCTTCCCTCCCCCACAGCCATACACAATATTAGAGGCGATTGTCTTAACACATTACTGCGGTGATCTTGGCTCCTCTGTGAAATGTGGTGATCACTGGTTGGCAGCAGTAGTCCGTGGCAGGTGCGGTCCGTGGGAGGTGTGGTACGTGGGAGGTGTGGTCCGTGGGAGGTGTGGTACGTGAGAGGTGTGGTCCGTGGGAGGTGTGGTACGTGGGAGGTGTGGTACGTGAGAGGTGTGGTACGTGGGAGGTGTGGTACGTGGGAGGTGTGGTCCGTGGGAGGTGTGGTCCATGGGAGGTGTGGTCCGTGGGGGGTGTGGTACGTGGGAGGTGTAGTCCGTGGGGGGTGTGGTCCGTGGGAGGTGTGGTACGTGGGAGGTGTGGTCCGTGGGAGGTGAGGTCCGTGGGAGGTGTGGTCCGTGGGAGGTGAGGTCCGTGGGAGGTGTGGTACGTGGGAGGTGTGGTCCGTGGGAGGTGTGGTACGTGGGAGGTGTGGTCCGTGGGAGGTGTGGTACGTGGGAGGTGTGGTACGTGGGAGGTGTGGTACGTGGGAGGTGTGGTACGTGGGAGGTGTGGTACGTGGGAGGTGTGGTCCGTGGGAGGTGTGGTACGTGAGAGGTGTGGTCCGTGGGAGGTGTGGTCCGTTGGAGGTGCAGTACGTGGGAGGTGTGGTCCGTGGGAGGTGTGGTCCGTGGGAGGTGTGGTCCGTGGGAGGTGTGGTACGTGGGAGGTGTGGTACGTGGGAGGTGTGGTCCGTGGGAGGTGTGGTACGTGGGAGGTGTGGTCCGTGGGAGGTGTGGTACGTGGGAGGTGTGGTCCGTGGGAGGTGAGGTCCGTGGGAGGTGTGGTCCGTGGGAGGTGAGGTCCGTGGGAGGTGAGGTCCGTGGGAGGTGTGGTACGTGGGAGGTGTGGTCCGTGGGAGGTGTGGTCCGTGGGAGGTGAGGTCCGTGGGAGGTGTGGTCCGTGGGAGGTGTGGTAGATGGTTGGGGTTAGGTAAGGACAGGGATGAGGGCGGGATGAGGGCGTTAATTACCTCCTACTAACAGATCATAACCCCGGTCTCATTAACTCACACAGGTGCAATAAGAGACAAGATACTCATTAATAACGACAGCTGAGTTACTCATATACCATCACAGGACCTCATTTGACCTCTCCTGTGAGTAAGCTGGAGGGAGTTGTGAGTTAGTTCCTGCACACACACACACACACACACACACAAGAACATAAGAAAATAAGGAGTCTGCAATAGGCCGGTTGGCCTGTGCATGGCAGCTCCTGTCGAGAGTTACTACCACTCTCTATCATCCATGAATCTATCTAGCCTCCTTTTAAAACTTTCCAGAGTTCCCGCACTTACTACAAAGTTGCTAAGATTGTTCCACTCGTCCACCACCCTATTTGTGAACCAGTTCCTTCCTATCTCCCTCCTAAACCTAAACTTATCCAACTTGAAACCGTTGTTCCGAGTCCTATCCTGCTCGGATATTATAAGAACTTTATCTATATCCCCTTTATTGATTCCTTTCACCCACTTAAATACTTCTATCATATCTCCCTG
>CAUDMG010002812.1:870000-885000 GCA_958450375.1 Homarus gammarus | reverse complement strand
CTCTGAGGCTAATAGTGGCTCGGAGACAAGATACGAAATCGACTTAAGAGGAGAGTAGACTATGAGACGTTGACCGAATGACATTTAGAAATGCCATCAGTGAGAGGACGCACCTGGAGGCATCATCAGCAGGAGCAGTAGTAGTAGGAGGAGGAAGAGCTGCGTCAGGGGCCCAACACCTCAACTATAACCTGACGAAGGGGCTGTCAATAATCACCCGTCATTCACGTCTCCTTCAGGTACACCGGCAGGTAGGTCCTCGCTCACAGTGATTAATTGATGTTTCGATTTTTTTTATTCGTGTGTTTCATTTATAAAAGGTGTTAATAAACCCTGGTAGTTGAAGCACCCAATTAAAACAACAACAACAATAAGCTTAACACTATCCTGCCTCCATTGAGAGAGAGAGTAAAATTTCGTAAGTCTTGAATTTCAATCTTTTTTTAGATGAGAAATTCCTCTCTGTCTATTTGTCTGTCAGTCTGTCTGTCTATTTGTCTGTCAGTCTGTCTGTTGGTCCTATCCCTATCCTAAATGTATTTGGTCTCGCCGTTGAATCTATCCAATATCCTGAATATTGCCTCAAAATCTTAAGTTTATCCACATGAGAAGCCTATCCATACCCTATCGTACCCTATCCTATCCTACCCTATCCTCTATCCTATCCTTCACCTCAAAATCCTATAGGTGCATATTGTTCTATCTATAATTTATCCTATTACCCTATCCATCTTGAGAATAGGCAATAAATCCATCCTATCCTTGACCTCAGAATCCTAATATGGTCCTTGTGTCACTTTCTCTCCCTATCCTCTATCCTTATCCACATCCTACCTCTACTAACCTATCCCTGTAGAAATAGGTCGTGTTACCTTTAATTAGTGACCTATTCTGTTTACTTGTACATCCGTTTTATCCGGTCAGTTTTTGTCCGATGTGTTTTGTTTTTGTCCAGTGAGTTTTTGTCCGATGTGTTTTTGTCCAGTGAGTTTTTGCCCTATGGGTTTTTTGTCCGGTGAGTTTGTTCAATGAGTTTCTGTCTAATGTGTTTTTGCCTGGTGAGTTTTTGCCTGGTGAGTTTTTGCCTGGTGAGTTTTTGCCTGTTGAGTTTCTGTCCGGTCAGTTTTTGTCGCCCAGTTTTCCCTAACAGCTTTTAAACATGTCTTATACGGGTGTGAACAAGTCCCCCCCCCCCCCCCCACACACACACTCTTCCCCCCCACACACACTTCTCTCCCCAACACTTCTCTCCCCAACACTTCTCTCCCCACACACTCCTCTCCACACACACTTCTCTCCCCAACACTTCTCTCCCCACACACTCCTCTCCCCACACACTCATCCCCGACACACTTCTCCCCCCACACACATCTCTCTCCCCAACACTTCTCTCCCCACACACTCCTCTCCACACACACTTCTCTCCCCAACACTTCTCTCCCCACACACTTCTCTCCCCACACTCATCCCCGACACACTCCTCTCCCCACACACTTCTCCCCCCACACACATCTCTCTCCCCAACACTTCTCTCCCCACACACTCCTCTCCACACACACTTCTCTCCACACTGCTCGCCCAAACCCCTCCCCACACACCCATCCCCACACACTCATCCCCTACACTCCCCCCACTCCCACACACTATCCTCCCCATCACTCCCCCATACACACTCCACCCTCTCGATTCACCCCACACACTTCTCCCCAAACCCCTCCCCTCCTCCCCATGGCCCAAACCCCTCCCCATGGCCCAGAAACCTCCTCCCCATGTATCTAAATCCCCCTTCTCCATGGTCCCAGCACACACACCCTCCCAGCGGACCATGATAAGCGCCCTCCATGGTCTCAAGGGCCCCTATGGCTGGTGGGTCGGCTGCTCAGAGGCTCGTAAGGTCGTTATTTGTCCTAACTAAAAACAAAAACAAATAAAAAATCTGAAATAATCTCCTAAAATGACTTAAAATACGATTATAATTACCTAAAATGACTTAAAATACGATTATAATTACCTAAAATGACTTAAAATCAGAAATTATCTCCCCAAAATAACTTTAAATGATCAATTATCTCAAAAAAATTTAATTTTGGAGGTTTTAAGGGGAATTGTTTTTTGGCCTACACTTAACCACTAGGCGTACACTTACCCATAGGCCTCCACTTACCCCTTAGGCCTACACTTACCCATAGGCCTCCACTTACCCCTTAGGCCTACATTTACCCATAGGTCTACACTTACCCATAGGCCTCCACTTACCCCTTAGGCCTACACTTACCCATAGGCCTCTACTTACTCCTTAGGCCTACGCTTACCCAAAGGCCTCCACTTACTCCTTAGGCCTACACTTACCCATAGGCCTACAGTTACTCCTTAGGCCTACGCTTAGCCAAAGGCCTACACTACCCATAGGCCTACACTTACCCATAGGCCTCCACTTACTCCTTAGGCCTACGCTTACCCATAGGCCTACACTTACCCTTAGGCCTACACTTACCCATTCTACCTACCTATTACCTCAGGCTACAACACCTTACCTTAACAATAAGACTCATCCAATAGTGTTACCCGCTACTGCATCTGAGCGTGGGGAGGAGAGGGGGGGGAGGAGGAGGAGGGTGGGGAGGGAAGAGGAGGAGGAGGGTGGGGAGGGGAGAGGAGGAGGAGGTGGGGAGAGAGGAGGAAGGTGGGGAGAGAGGAGGAAGATGGGGAGAGAGGAGGAAGGTGGGGAGAGAGGAGGAAGGGGAGGGAAGAGGAGGAGGAGGTGGGGAGAGAGGAAGAGGAGGAGAAGGAGTAGAAGAAAGAAGAAAAGGAGGAGGAGGAGGAGGAAAGGGGAAGGGGAGAAGGAAGGGGGAGGAATAAGGAGGAGGAGGTGGGAAGAGGAGGAGAGAGAGGAGGAGAGAGAGGAGGAGGAAGAATAAGAGGGGTATCATAGGAGGCTTCTCTGCCTGGTGTAAAGGCGGCAGTGTACACTATAATTAATGATTCAATTAACTAGAGGTTGTCACCGCCCTCCTCCTCCCCCTCCTCTTCCTCTCTTTTTTCTTCTTCCTCTTCTTCATCCTCTTCCTCCCCCTCCTCTTCCAATCCTTGCCTCTCTTGTACCATTTAATCTTAATTCCCCCTCTTCTTCTTCTCCCTCCTCTCCTCCTCCTCTGCTCTCTCCCTCCTCTCCTCCTCTCCCTCCTCTCCTCTCTCCCTCCTCTGCTCTCTCCCTCCTCTCCTCTCATCTCTCCCTCCTCACCTCGTCTCCTGTCCATCCTCTCCCTTCTGCCCCCTCTCCTCTCCTCTCTCCCTCCTCTCTCCCTCCTCTCATCTCTCCCTCCTCTCCCCCTCTCCTCTCTCCCTCCTCTCCTCTCATCTCTCCCTCCTCTCCTCGTCTCCTGTCCATCCTCTCCCTTCTGCCCCCTCTCCTCTCCTCTCTCCTCTCCTCTCTCCTTCCTCTCCTCTCCTCCTCTCCCTCCTCTCTCTCCTGCCCCCCCTCCCCCCCCCACCCTCACCACACTCCGAGGTAAATAGTGTAAAGTTTCTTCTCTGGACTTTTTTTTGTGGTGTTTTGAACTACTTTTAGTGACTACACGAGGGCTGGGGGGGGGGGGGGGGAGGTAGGAGGGGGGCGGAGGGAGGGGGGAGCGGGGGCGGGAGTAGGGAGGGGGGATTGGGGGCGGGAGTAGGGAGGGATGGAAGGCAAGGCTTTGTTTGCATGTTGTGGTTGAGGGTGGTAGTGGTGGTGGTAGGGGTGGTGGTGGTGGTAGGGGTGGTTGGTGATGGTAGGGGTGGTTGGTGGTGGTAGGGGTGGTTGGTGATGGTGGTGGTTGTGATGCCCCGTGACAGGTCTTTACCGCTGCCTCGTGACAGATCTATTCCCCTGCCCCGTGACAGATCTGTACCCGTGCCCCGTGACAGATCTATACCCGTGCCCCGTGACAGATCTATACCCGTGCTCCGTGACAGATCTATACCCTGCCCCGTGACAGATCTACACCCGTGCCCCGTGACAGATCTATACCCGTGCCCTGTGACAGATCTATACCCGTGCCCCGTGACAGATCTATACCCCTGCCCCGTGACAGATCTATACCCGTGCCCCGTGACAGATCTATACCCGTGCCCCGTGACAGATCTATACCCTGCCCCGTGACAGATCTATACCCGTGCCCCGTGACAGATCTATACCGCTGCCCTGTGACAGATCTATATCCGTGCTCCGTGATAGATTTATACCCGTGCCCCGTGACAGGTCTTTACCGCTGCCCCGTGACAGATCTATACCTGCCCCGTCACAGCTATACCCCTGCCCCGTGACAGATCTATACCTGCCCCGTGACAGATCTATGCTGCTCTAAAGATGGACTGGATAATCGATGCTAAATCAATGGTATCACTCCAGTACAATGGTTTATGCAGAGAGTGGTAATGGTCCTAGCTCCCTCGTCGTAGGGCCAAGGTTCGATTGAGTATACCTGTACAGTCTTGATGTTCAGGTAACCATTAAGAAAGACGAAAATATCCAAGTTCTTTCGTAATTATAAAGAGAGCCCGAGGGAGTGCAGAGCCCGAGGGAGTACAGAGCCCGAGGGAGTGCAGGGCCCGACGCTGCTGTCTCCCTCAAGACGTGAATAATTAAGAAAGTGCTTTACATTTTTGGATTTCTTAGTGTTTACCTGCCTGATGCATGACCTGTGTGTGTGTTCTCTGTTGTTGTTTTGTACACACACACACACACGTGTTTTCTTCTTTCCTTGTGGTTATCAGCATATACCTAGATCACGCGTGTATATATATATATATATATATATATATATAGATATATATATATATATATATATATATATATATATATATATATATATATATAAACACACTGGCATAGGAAGGATAAAGATGAAAAAAGAGGCGCCAGACCTAACCTAACCTCACCTCACCTCACCTCCCAACCTGGGGTGAAGGTGTGGGCGAGGCATCAATGTTTCCTTAAAGATGTACAAGAGTCTTCCCTCTCGGCTGACTACCTCCTTCAGGTGCTCAGGTTAATGGCTCACAGCTTAGTGTCCTCTTCCCCCTCCCCGCCCCCCCACCTTCCCCAACAGGAGGTAGTGAGGCCTTGGGGAACTGGTCTTAGCGTCTCCCTTATGGTAATTCTCCCTCTGCAATCTCTTACACACACCCTCCCTCAGGGCCGACCTCCTGCAGGTGAATACTTGAACCCTCCCGTTACCTCCCTGGCAGGAGAGGTCGACTTCCCTCTTCAACACGGCTCCTCAGTCAACGCCCCGCGGCTGGTAAGGTCTTCCCTCCCTCGAGTATAATTTGTTTGGAAAGAAAAGAAATTCCTGTACACTGATGGTCGAAGCTGTACCGAGCCTGAATGAGACGCTTCTGAGACATTCCTTGGGTAGATGAGAAGCTTGGAGATTCGTTCCAGCAGTTCAGAGACTCGTTCCAGCAGTTCAGAGATTCGTTGTAGCAATTCAGAGTCTCGTTCCAGCAATTCAGAGTCTCGTTCCAGCAGTTCAGAGATTCGTTCCAGAAGTTCAGAGATTCGTTCCAGAAGTTCAGAGATTCGTTCCAGCAGTTCAGAGTTCGTTCCAGAAGTTCAGATTCGTTCCAGCAGTTCAGAGACTCGTTCCAGCAGTTCAGAATCTCGTTCCAGCAGCTCAGAGATTCGTTCCAGCAGTTCAGAGACTCGTTCCAGCAGTTCAGATTCTCCTTCCAGCAGTTCAAAGACTCATTCCAGCAGCTCAGAGTCTCCTTCCAGCAGCTCAAAGACTCGTTCCAGCAGTTCAGAGACTCGTTCCAGCAGTTCAGAGTCTCCTTCCAGCAGTTCAAAGACTCGTTCCAGCAGTTCAGAGTCTCCTTCCAGCAGTTCAAAGACTCGTTCCAGCAGTTCAGAGTCTCCTTCCAGCAGTTCAAAGACTCATTCCAGCAGTTCAGAGTCTCCTTCCAGCAGCTCAAAGACTCGTTCCAGCAGTTCAGAGACTCGTTCCAGCAGTTCAAAGACTCGTTCCAGCAGTTCAAAGACTCGTTCCAGCAGTTCAGAGTCTCCTTCCAGCAGTTCAAAGACTCGTTCCAGCAGTTCAGAGTCTCCTTCCAGCAGTTCAAAGACTCATTCCAGCAGTTCAGAGTCTCCTTCCAGCAGCTCAAAGACTCGTTCCAGCAGTTCAGAGACTCGTTCCAGCAGTTCAGAGACTCGTTCCAGCAGTTCAAAGACTCGTTCCAGCAGTTCAGAGTCTCCTTCCAGCAGTTCAAAGACTCGTTCCAGCAATTCAGAGATTCTTTCCAGGAATTCGGAGTCGATGGTATGTAAAGAAACCATTTTGTTTGATATATATTTACAATAGGACAGCTATTTCGTTTTATGTTAAGCCAAGGCCACTCACCAACTAAGGACACACACACCAACCCAAGCCAACCCAACCCAAGCCAAGCCAAGCCAAGCCAACCCAACCCAACCCAAGCCAAGCCAAGCCAACCCAAGCCAAGCAAGCCAAGCCAACCTAACCCAACCCAAGCCAACCCAAGCCAAGCCAAGCCAAGCCAAGCCAAGCCAACCTAACCCATGCCAACCCAACCCAACCTAACCCATGCCAACCCAACCCAACCCAACCCAACCCAACCCATGCCAACCCAACCCAACCCAACCCAACCCAACCCAACCCAACCCAACCAAATTGAGTTCAGATTCCTCTCGTACCTGGAGATGTGAAAGAAAAAAAAAATAATAACAATTGACCTAAGATCTTTTGGTGAGTCTCGTTAAAGAAGTACAAGAGTAGGAATTACCTTACCTCAGGCATCATTAGAAAGTTTCAGATTCCAGGTAAGTGGGAGTGTGTTAGTGTTGAATTTGTTGTTTATCCTGGAGAAAAAAACTACTCATGAAAAGTGAAGGTAATGTAGGCCTCAGTCTTAATAGGCCCCCAGTTATAGTAGGCCCCCAGTTATAGTAGGCCCTAGTTATAGTAGGCCCTAGTTATAGTAGGCCCAAGTTATAGTAGGCCCCATTCTTAATAGGCCCTAATCTAATTTAGCCTAATTCAGATTTCAAAGATGTTTACCATAAAAAATTTCTGCAGAGAGAGAGAGAGAGAGGGAAAGAGAAAGAGAGAGAAAAAGAGAGAGAGAGAGAGAGAGAGAGAGAGAGAGAGAGAGAGAGAGAGTGTGTGTGTGTGTGTGTGTGTGTGTGTGTGGTCATTATACATCAAGCACAGTCCACCCATCAGCTAAGTGCCATTGAAAACGTTCTCGATACGACTACTGCAGCAGCGCCAGTGCGAGCGATAACAATGCCTGGCGTCCATCTCCATTGTGCAGTTTGACGAGCTTACGGAAGTTTCGCCTGGCGGTCGTTCGCTCGATGTATGCCCTCGGTAGCTGTCACGACCAACTCCCTCACACTACAACGACCACTCTTTCCCTCCCACTGCCTCCCTCACACTACCTCCCTCACACTACCCCCCTCACACTACCTCCCTCACACTACCCCCCTCACACTACCCCCCTCCTCACACTACCTCCCTCACACTACCCCCCACACACTACCCCCCTCACACTACCTCCCTCACACTACATCCCTCACACTACCTCCCTCACACTACCTCCCTCACACTACCTCCCTCCCACTGCCCCCCTCACACTACCTCCCTCACACTACCCCCCTCACACTACCTCCCTCACACTGCCTCCCTCACACTACCTCCCTCCCACTGCCTCCCTCACACTACCCCCCTCCCACTACCTCCCTCCCACTGCCTCCCTCACACTACCTCCCTCACACTACCCCCCTCACACTACCTCCCTCACACTGCCTCCCTCACACTGCCTCCCTCACACTACCTCCCTCACACTACCTCCCTCACACTACAACGACCACTCTTTCCCTCCCACTACCTCCCTCACACTGCCTCCCTCACACTACCTCCCTCACACTGCCTCCCTCACACTACCTCCCTCCCACTGCCTCCCTCACACTACCCCCCTCACACTACCTCCCTCACACTACCTCCCTCACACTACCCCCTCACACTCCCCACACTCCCTCACACTACCCCCTCACACTACCCCTCACACTACCTCCCTCACACTACCCCCTCACACTACCTCCCTCACACTACCTCCCTCACACTACCTCCCTCACACTACCTCCCTAACACTCTCTCCCTCACACTACCTCCCTCACACTACCTCCCTCACACTACCTCCCTCACACTACCTCCCTCACACTACCCCCCTCACACTACCTCCCTCACACTACCTCCCTCACACTACCCCTCACACTACCTCCCTCACACTACCTCCCTCACACTACCTCCCTCACACTACCTCCCTCCCACTACCTCCCTCCCACTACCTCCCTCACACTACCTCCCTCACACTACCTCCCTCACACTACCTCCCTCACATACCTCCCTCACACTACCTCCCTCACACTACCTCCCTCCCACTACCTCCCTCACACTACCTCCCTCACACTACCTCCCTCTCACTACCTCCCTCACACTACCCCCTCACACTACCTCCCTCACACTACCTCCCTCACACTACCTCCCTCACACTACCTCCCTCACACTACCCCCTCACACTACCTCCCTCACACTACCTCCCTCACACTACCCCCCTCACACTACCTCCCTCATCACACTACCTCCCTCACACTACCCCCTCACACTACCTCCCTCACACTACCTCCCTCACACTACCTCCCTCACACTACCTCCCTCTCACTACCTCCCTCACACTACCTCCCTCACACTACCTCCCTCACACTACCTCCCTCACACTACCTCCCTCACACTACCCCCCTCACACTACCTCCCTCACACTACCTCCCTCACACTACCTCCCTCACACTACCTCCCTCTCACTACCTCCCTCACATACCTCCCTCACACTACCTCCCTCACACTACTTCCCTCACACTAGAACATAAAAAATAACAAAAATAAATTTATACTAACAAAAGAAAACCTAAACAAACAAATAAACAAACAAACAAACAAACAAACAACAACAAACAACAAGAACAAACAATAAACAAATAAACAAAAGGGTGAAGGCAACATTTTGTATTTAATGCAAAAAAAAAAAAAACATTAATTAAAAACTCTGGTTAAATTAATAAAACCACAAGAATCCGCGAAAATAATATTAACTTATTGTTTTTTTTTACGCTTTCGTTCTGTGGCCATGGCCCTTATCCTTCTGTGGCCATGGCCCTTATCCTTCTGTGGCCATGGCCCCTATCCTTCTGTGGCCATGGCCCTTATCCGTCTGTGGCCATGGCCTTCATCCTTCTGTGGCCATGGCCCTTATCCTTCTGTGGTTTTGGCCCTTATCGTTCTGTGGCCATGGCCCTTATCCTTCTGTGGCCATGGCCCTTATCGTTCTGTGGCCATGGCCCTTATCCTTCTGTGGCCATGGCCCTTATCCTTCTGTGGCCATGGCCTTCATCGTCTTTTACTCTGTGGTTATTGTTCTCTTCATCTCTTGATCTGTGGCCATAGTCCTGACCACTTTTGGTCTGTGGCCATGGCCCTCACTCCTCTTGTCCTGTGGCCATGGCCGTTACACTTCTACTCGTCTTTTTCTTCTTTTTAACATTTCCTCTTACTGTTATACACTGAGGGCCAGGCTGGGGGAAGGGGAGCCAGGCTGGGGGAAGGGGGGCCAGGCTGGGGGAAGGGGAGCCAGGCTGGGGGAAGGGGAGCCAGGCTGGGGAAGGGGAGCCAGACTGGGGGAAGGGGAGCCAGGCTGGGGGAAGGGGGGCCAGGCTGGGGGAAGGGGGGCCAGGCTGGGGGAAGGGGAGCCAGGCTGGGGGAAGGGGAGCCAGGCTGGGGGAAGGGGGAGCCAGGCTGGGGGAAGGGGAGCCATGGCTGGGGGAGGGGGAGCCAGGCTGGGGGAAGGGGAGCCAGGCTGGGAGAAGGGGAGCCAGGCTGGGAGAAGGGGAGCCAGGCTGGGGGAAGGGGAGCCAGGCTGGGGGAAGGGGAGCCAGGCTGAGGGAAGGGGAGCCAGGCTGGGGGAAGGGGAGCCAGGCTGGGGGAGGGGGAGCCAGGCTGGGGGAAGGGGGGCCAGGCTGGGGGAAGGGGGGCCAGGCTGGGGGAAGGGGGGCCAGGCTGGGGGCATAAGGAGTTGTGCTCGTGAGGAGAAAGTTGACCAAAATATGAAGTTTAGAAGAGAAAAGTTTCAAAGTAGGTAAATATAAACTTTGGAATGCGACGACTATTTCCAGGAAGAGTAAAAGTTTAGGCAACTTTAACATAAACGTTGTTTTTGTTATACACATTTGTTCATGTCGAGTGTAGATCATTATTTTGCAATGTTTGTTTTTTTTTTTTTTTTTTTGTTTTTAGTTAAAGTTTAGTTCATAAAGTTGGAGGAGAATTAATAATTATTTTGTTTAATTGAAAAAAAATAAATCATTTCCTCGATACATTTTTTATACATGAAGTATTTTTTTTTTATTCAAGCGGTTACGTTGATAAAAAATTATATAATATTTGTCACAGAAGGTTGTAAAGGAAATATAATATGTGGTAAATATTTTTCCTCGGTATTTTTTCATATAATGCAAAAAAAAAAAAAAAGATTAAAGATTTGTTTCGTAAATTTAATACACAAATATTTAAACAGATTCTTGGGGGGAAAAATATACAGTATGTAAATTTGGTTGCAGATGTGGTAGAGGGAACACAAGGCTTAGTAATATATTATTTTTTGCATGGGGAAAATTATGTTTCACGTAAAGCGACACCTGTAGTATTTGTAAACACCTGTAGTATTTGTAAACACCTGTAGTATTTGTAAACACCTGTAGTATTTATAAACACCTGTAGTATTTATAAACACCTGTAGTATTTGTAAACACCTGTAGTATTTGTAAACACCTGTAGTATTTATAAACACCTGTAGTACTTGTATACACCTGTAGTACTTGTAAACACCTGTAGTATTTGTAAACACCTGTAGTATTTGTAAACACCTGTAGTACTTGTAAACACCTGTAGTATTTATAAACACCTGTAGTACTTGTATACACCTGTAGTACTTGTAAACACCTGTAGTATTTATAAACACCTGTAGTACTTGTAAACACCTGTAGTACTTGTAAACACCTGTAGTATTTATAAACACCTGTAGTACTTGTAAACACCTGTAGTACTTGTAAACACCTGTAGTACTTGTAAATACCTGTAGTACTTGTAAACACCTGTAGTACTTATAAACACCTGTAGTACTTGTAAACACCTGTAGTACTTGTAAACACCTGTAGCATTTATAAACACCTGTAGTATTTGTAAACACCTGTAGTACTTGTAAACACCTGTAGCATTTATAAACACCTGTAGTACTTGTAAACACCTGTAGTATTTGTAATTCCTCGGTTAAGTAACTTATGTACATTGTACAGTCACTCATAAAAGAAACGGGGTCCCCCTGGGCGAGTGCTCCTGTGATTGGTAACAGTTCAGTTCTGGTAACAGTGTGCCTGACGGTGGGGTGAGGGGGAGCCTTTTGCATGAACCACTGCCTCGGGTCACGTCTCTCATGAACAACTAAACAAGGTGAATACAATACCATAATTATGTTACCTTTACGTTTTCTGATAATTTCGGGTCTATCAACACCTCCCTTAGCCCCATGTGCTCTCTGTCTTCCTCGAGGTTTGTTCATTCTGTAATAAATATCGAACAAATATTTAGCTAGTTTCTGACATATTTGTCTGTATACGACCACGCAGGTTTATAATGTGACTGAACCTTATGAGACCATATCGACCCTATGGATATCTCTGCCCTCCCTAACGACGAGAAGAGGTCTCTCCTCGACACACCCACTCAAACCATGGTCGAATAAATATATATTAAAAAAAATTATTTTTTGCAGAATAAGTTTAGTTTGGATATAATGTGTAGGTATAATGCGATGAATAAGGTGAAGATATTAGGACCTTAGGATATAATGCCCAAAGGTAACATAATTATGGTGTATTCACCTCTTATTAGTTGTTCATGAAACGAGACATGACCCGAGGCAGTGGTTCATGCAGAAGGCAATGATCCAACCCCCCCCCCCCCACCCATACGGCAGGTACACTGTTACCAGAACTAAGCTGCTTCCAGTTACAAGACCTCTCACCCCAGGGGGCCGTTTCTTTTATGAGTGACTGTACCACTCTGAATAGCCTTCAAGTAATGTATTACTACTGTAATAATCGTGTGAACTAGCCTGTAGATCGTTGGGGGGGGGGGGTGATGAGTGACAGGCGTCCTGGTGGGGTGAAGGCGGGTTTGTGGAGGGAGCCTAAGCGAGGAGGAGGAGGCCAGTATCACGAAGCTTCCGGGCGAATACAGTCGTTCCTTCTCTCGTAAGTGTTGACGAGTGCCTTAAGCTGACGAACGAGTACATTTAAGCTGACGAACGAGTACATTTAAGTTGACGAACAAGTACATTAAATATGTGAATGAATATAACCAGTGCGAATTAACACACCAATGTATTCTGAAGTGATGTTATAGAAAACGTAATGTTGTCCCCGCCGTTAGGTTAGACAAGTCAACCTTCCAGGGTGTCAGAGCCTCATAGTGAAGCTGTTCCGGAACTCTCTAATGAACCCTTCAACTCTGAGACACAACTGACCAACACACCTTTTGTCCCAGGTAAGGTTAATTAACATTTATTTACCTGTACTTAAACCTTGTGTTAGTCGGGACTCATCATTAACAATTTTTTGACAAGACTTAGCGTGTTTTATTGGACTTGGTGTGTGTGGCGTTGAACGTGACGTGTGTGTTGGACTTGGTGTGTGTGGCGTTGGACTTGGCGTGCGTGGCGTTGAACTTGGCGTGCGTGGCGTTGGACTTGGCGTGCGTGGCGTTGAACTTGGCGTGCGTGGCGTTTGACTTGGTGCGTGGCGTTGAACTTGGCGTGCGTGGCTTTGAACTTGGCGTGCGTGGCGTTGGACTTGGCGTGCGTGGCGTTGAACTTGGCGTGCGTGGCGTTGAACTTGGCGTGCGGACGTTGGACTTGGCGTGCGTGGCGTTGGACTTGGTGGGTGGGGCGTTGGACTCTGCGTGTGTTGCGTTCTCAGGTGAGCCAGGTGTATTGTCAGGTGAGCCAGTTGTGTCCTCAGGTGAGCCAGGTGTGTTCTCGGGTGAGCCAGGTGTGTCCTCACATGAGCCAGGTTTGTTCTCTGGTGAGCCAGTTGTGTTCTCTGGTGAGCCAGGTGTGTTCTCAGGTGAGCCAGGTGTGTCCTCGGGTGAACCAGGTGAGTCAGGTGTGTTGTCAGGTGAGCCAGTTGTGTTCTCTGGTGGGCCAGGTGTGTTCTCAGGTGAGCCAGGTGTGTCCTCGGGTGAACCAGGTGAGTCAGGTGTGTTGTCAGGTGAGCCAGTTGTGTTCTCTGGTGGGCCAGGTGTGTTCTCAGGTGTGCCAGGTGTGTCCTCGGGTGAACCAGGTGAGTCAGGTGTGTTGTCAGGTGAGCCAGTTGTGTTCTCTGGTGGGCCAGGTGTGTTCTCAGGTGTGCCAGGTGTGCCCTCAGGTGAGCCAGGTGTGTCCTCGGGTGAACCAGGTGAGTCAGGTTTGTTCTCTGGTGAGCCAGTTGTGTTCTCTGGTGAGCCAGGTGTGTTCTCAGGTGAGCCAGGTGTGTCCTCGGGTGAACCAGGTTAGTCAGGTGTGTTGTCAGGTGAGCCAGTTGTGTCCTCAGGTGAGCCAGGTGCGTTCTCAGGTGTGCCAGGTGTGCCCTCAGGTGAGCCAGGTGTGCCCTCAGGTAAGCCAGGTGTGCCCTTACAGGTGTTGTTCTCACGTCTCTAAATAAAGTGGATGTTAACTTACGGTATTCTCAGAAGCCAAACCGGAGTGTGAGCGAGGGGCAGATTAATTACTGCATTCAGATCCTATCCTATCCTATCCTAACCTAACTTAACCTAACCTAACCTAACCGGAGTGTGAGCGAGGGACAGGTTAATTACTGCATTCAGATCCTATCCTAACCTAACCTAACCTAACCTAACCTATTACCGAGCCTTTTAGTATGACATTCTTGACTGTAGCTCCGGGTTCGACTAGGTAAGGACATTAGCAAGGTGGGTGAGCGCCTGGTGGTGATCACGTCGCTAATTGTAAAACTTAGGATTGAGTAACTCTGGAAGCTGTTAAGAGCCTTGGGTGGTGAGTGCTAACTGGCTCTCTCCTGCTGCTGGTAGATGGTGGTAGGGATGGTGGTAGGTGGTAGTGATGGTGGTGGTAGGTGATTGGTAGAGGTAGGTGTGGGTGGTGGTAGTGATGGTGTTGGGGGATGATATTGGTGGTGATATAGGAGTGTTGGTGGTTGGTAGGTGTTAGTGGTAGGTAGTTTAAGTTAAGTGAATTTAGGCTAGATTAAGTGAAGATAGGTTAAGGTAGTTTAAGTTTGGTTCAGGGACAGGTCAAGGAGGGGGGTTTAGGTGAGGTTAGGGTTAGTTTAAGTTTAGCCAGATTCAGGATCCGAGGGAGAGGGGAGAGGGAAGGAGGGAGAGGGGAGAGGGAAGGAGGGAGAGGGGAGAGGGGAGGAAGGAGGGGGAGGGGGTTAGTGAGGCCCCCTCCCCCCCCTCCTGGCTACAGTATTAAGTTTTTGCCCAGTAACTGAAGCTCTGTGTTGAATATGCATTAGTCATTAGGTGTGACGTTGGTCGCAGTGTGTTACCAAGACTTTATTAAATCTCTCCGAGTCCATGTCTGGTTGAGGCACTCTTGACGCATTCTTGAGGCAATCCCGAGGCAGTCTTGAGTCACTTATTAGGCTGAGGAACTTCTGAGGCACTTATGACGCATTCCATGAGGCACTTTTGAAAGTTGAGGCACTTGTGAAGTTGTCTTAGTCTAACTCTGGCCTGCACTGGGTTACACTGGCCTGCACTGGGTCACACTGGCCTGCACTGGGTCACACTGGCCTGCACTGGGTCACACTGGCCTGCCATTATTAAAACGCCTAAATCTCATCAACATTGTGGTGTAAAACGAGAGTAAGTT
>CAUDMG010002812.1:857500-865000 GCA_958450375.1 Homarus gammarus | reverse complement strand
TGAGACATATAGCTGAGTGAGGGTGATAGTGAGACATAATGGCTGAGTGAGAGAGACAGTGAGACATATGGCTGAGTGAGGATGGTAGTGAGACATAATGGTTGACTGCGGATGGAATTGAGACATAATAACTGAGTGAGGATGGCAGTAAGACATAATGACTGAGTGAGGGTGGCAGTTAGACATATGGCTGAGTAATGGCTCTACTGTCTTGAGATAAAACAAAAAGACATTTCCTTTGTTCTTTAATAGTTCACTACTCTTCCTCCCTCCTCTCTTCCTCCCTACTCTCTTCCTCCCTACTTTCTTCCTCCCTACTTTCTTCCTCCCTACTCCCTTCCTCCCTCTTCTCCTCCTCTCTAATATTCTCCTCTCCTTCATCCCCCTTCTCACCTTGGTTCCTCTCCTCTCCCCCCACCCCTCTCTCTCTCTCTCTCTCTCTCTCTCTCTCTCTCTCTCTCTCTCTCTCTCTCTCTCGTTCGTAAACATCAGAGTATCGAATCATTTATCACGCGTTTTCATGGACCCCTAAAAACATATTAATTTGTAACTATCACGTGAAGGGTTCATATATGTGTGTGTGTGTGTGTGTGTGTGTGCAGCCATCATCCAGCTCATCATACCTCTCATCATCATCAAAACCTTTATACCCCAAAAGTCCTATGGTGACGGACGAGTGGCGACGGGGACAGTCAGAGATGACTGCCAAGAGTCTCTAGTCACAACTCTGCACATGGGCGGCACAGATAAGATGGTCGTTTATGAACTGGGATCTAGGTAGCAGTGCAATCCGGTCCTGTCTGTGTGACTGAGCAGTCCTTTCGAGGAGCCACTCTGCTCACCCCACATGGGGAGGAGGCTAGAAAAGGTGCCCTAAACATAGCCTGACTAAAAAAAAAAAACCTGACTGGGCAACCGCACCCAGTAATGTCATCCTTATGAGGTCGAAAACACAATTAAAATCGCAGATCAAAACAAAAGCAAACTATACAACCTCTTATGGTCGCTGCAGGGAGTGTCAGGACCCTTCTGGCACAAATGAGCGTCCTGAAAGAAGAACTGCCCTTGTGGCAAAAGAGCTGGCTAGGTATAACATCTACAGAGTAGCCATTAGTGAGTCCCGGCTCCCAGACGAGGGTCGACTCACAGAACTGGGGTCTGGCTATACCTTCTTCTGGAAGGGTGAGCCTGCTGCGGAGAGAAAGAATTTTTGGAGTTGGCTTTGCCATCCGCCAACGCATCCTACACAGGCTAACTGAAAAGCCTATTGGGATCAACGAGCGCCTCATGACGCTCCCAGTCCCACTGAATCACTCACGTCATACCTTTTTCATCAGTGCATACAGGAAATCTTGAACACCTACGCAGATGCGTATGCACACTTCGGCCTTGAGATGAACGTACGTAAGATCAGATTCTCTTTAATCCTGCCCTTGGTTCAGCCACACCTCCACCCTCCATCCAGCTTAACGGTACTACCCTCTCTAATGTTACCCACTTTTGGTATCTCTGCTCCCACGTGTTCACCACCGCCGACATCGATGGGGAGATTCAACATCGGATTAGATGTGCATCTCAAGCCTTTGGCAGACTCGGCAGACTCCGTAACCGTGTATTCAGCTGTAGGGAGCTGAAATTATCTACAAAGCTGCATATATATCGAACAGTGGTCCTCCCCACCCTGCTATATGGCAGCGAGACGTGGGTCACTTACAGGAGGCACCTCAAGGCACTTGAAAACTTTCACCAACGTAGTCTACATTCCATCCTCCGAGTTCGCTGGGAAGACAAGAGAACAAATGCCAATATTCTTGCTGACACCAACTGTAGGAGCATCGAGTCTACCATTATCCATGAACAACTACGTTGGATTGGCCATTGTACCGGCATGAACGACAGTAGACTGCCAAAGCAGCTACTTTACAGTCACCTAACGAATAGTAAACGAACGCCGACAGGCAATTGAAAAGGTTAAGGATAGTCTTAAGACAAACCTGAAAAGTGCCAAATAGACCCCTTAACCTAGGAGACAAATACTCCACATCGTAACTCTTGGAGAGCACCACACGAGAAGGTGTCAATACTTTCTAGTTGGCCCAACTGCAAACCGAAGCAGACAAACGCCATCGCCCGAAAGACGCTGCCACCGCCCCTCCCGCACTAGATGCAGCCCTCCACATGTGCAACATCTGTGAACGACTCTGCGGGTACCGTATCGGCCTCTTTAGTCACCTCAAAACTCACCAACCTAGGTGACATCCCTAATAATTCATATCATTGTATCATAGCTGGATGATCGTCATACTCGATTCCGAGTGACAGCAAAGTAGTTGTAGTGTGTGTATGTGTGTGTGTTGATGGCGACCTGTGGTGTAATGGTCAGTATTCTCGCCTCGCAAGCGAGCGGACTCGGGTTCCATCCCCGGGCAGGGTGAAACTATGGGCAAGTTTCTTAACGCCATTTGCCTCTGTCTACCCAGCATTAATTGGGGACCTGGATGTTAATCGATTTGCGGATCGTATTCCGGGGTAATGGTTAGCCAGTGCAGTTGGCGAGTTGTCCGGTCTTCTCGGACTACTCCTTGTCACTGGGTCATGCAACTCGTTAACTCAGGGTGTGGTTGTTGTGTTGGCGACAGCTTCTACACCCTAAACACTGGGTCATGCAGCTAGTTAACTCATGGTGTGGTTGTTGTGTTGGCGACAGCTGCTACACCTTAAACACTGGGTCATGCAGCTCGTTAACTCAGGGTGTGGTTGTTGTGTTGGCGACAGCTTCTACACCCTAAACACTGGGTCATGCAGCTCGTTAACTCAGGTTGTGGTTGTTGTGTTGGCGACAGCTTCTACACCCTAAACACTGGGTCATGCAGCTCGTTAACTCAGGGTGTGGTTGTTGTGTTGGCGACAGCTTCTACACCCTAAACACTGGGTCATGCAGCTAGTTAACTCAGGGTGTGGTTGTTGTGTTGGCGACAGCTTCTACACCCTAAACACTGGGTCATGCAGCTAGTTAGCTCAGGGTGTAGTTGTTGTGTTGGCGACAGCTTCTACACCTTAAACAAATTCACGCCGAGGTGGCCCTACTGCCGGCCACCCTCGTTACACGAGGGGCAGCCATTATTATTTATGATGGTGGTGTACAGTGTGTGTGTGTGTTGATGGTGGTGTACAGTGTGTGTGTGTTGATGGTGGTGTACAGTGTGTGTGTGTGTTGATGGTGGTGTACAGTGTGTGTGTGTGTTGATGGTGGTGTACAGTGTGTGTGTGTGTTGATGGTGGTGTACAGTGTGTGTGTGTTGATGGTGGTGTACAGTGTGTGTGTGTGTTGATGGTGGTTTACAGTGTGTGTGTGTGTTGATGGTGGTGTACAGTGTGTGTGTGTGTTGATGGTGGTGTACAGTGTGTGTGTGTTGATGGTGGTGTACAGTGTGTGTGTGTGTGTTGATGGTGGTGTACAGTGTGTGTGTGTGTTGATGGTGGTGTACAGTGTGTGTGTGTTGATGGTGGTGTACAGTGTGTGTGTGTGTGTGATGGTGGTGTACAGTGTGTGTGTGTTGATGGTGGTGTACAGTGTGTGTGTGTGTTGATGGTGGTGTACAGTGTGTGTGTGTGTTGATGGTGGTGTACAGTGTGTGTGTGTGTTGATGGTGGTGTACAGTGTGTGTGTGTGTTGATGGTGGTGTACAGTGTGTGTGTGTGTGTGTTGATGGTGGTGTACAGTGTGTGTGTGTGTGTGTGTGTGTGTGTGTTGATGGTGGTGTACAGTGTGTGTGTGTGTGTGTGTTGATGGTGGTGTACAGTGTGTGTGTGTTGATGGTGGTGTACAGTGTGTGTGTGTGTTGATGGTGGTGTACAGTGTGTGTGTGTGTTGATGGTGGTTTACAGTGTGTGTGTGTGTTGATGGTGGTGTACAGTGTGTGTGTGTGTGTTGATGGTGGTGTACAGTGTGTGTGTGTGTGTGTGTGTTGATGGTGGTGTACAGTGTGTGTGTGTGTTGATGGTGGTGTACAGTGTGTGTGTGTGTGTGTTGATGGTGGTGTACAGTGTGTGTGTGTGTTGATGGTGGTGTACAGTGTGTGTGTGTGTGTGTTGATGGTGGTGTACAGTGTGTGTGTGTGTGTGTTGATGGTGGTGTACAGTGTGTGTGTGTGTGTGTGTGTTGATGGTGGTGTACAGTGTGTGTGTGTGTTGATGGTGGTGTACAGTGTGTGTGTGTGTGTGTGTTGATGGTGGTGTACAGTTTGTGTGTGTGTGTGTTGATGGTGGTTTACAGTGTGTGTGTGTGTTGATGGTGGTGTACAGTGTGTGTGTGTGTTGATGGTGGTGTACAGTGTGTGTGTGTGTGTGTTGATGGTGGTGTACAGTTTGTGTGTGTGTGTGTGTGTTGATGGTGGTTTACAGTGTGTGTGTGTGTTGATGGTGGTTTACAGTGTGTGTGTGTGTTGATGGTGGTGTACAGTGTGTGTGTGTGTGTGTGTGTTGATGGTGGTTTACAGTGTGTGTGTGTGTGTGTGTTGATGGTGGTTTACAGTGTGTGTGTGTGTTGATGGTGGTTTACAGTGTGTGTGTGTGTGTGTGTGTTGATGGTGGTGTACAGTGTGTGTGTGTGTGTTGATGGTGGTGTACAGTGTGTGTGTGTGTGTGTGTTGATGGTGGTTTACAGTGTGTGTGTGTGTGTGTGTGTTGATGGTGGTTTACAGTGTGTGTGTGTGTGTGTGTGTTGATGGTGGTTTACAGTGTGTGTGTGTGTGTTGATGGTGGTTTACAGTGTGTGTGTGTGTGTGTGTGTGTTGATGGTGGTTTACAGTGTGTGTGTGTGTTGATGGTGGTTTACAGTGTGTGTGTGTGTTGATGGTGGTGTACAGTGTGTGTGTGTGTTGATGGTGGTGTACAGTGTGTGTGTGTGTGTGTGTGTTGATGGTGGTGTACAGTGTGTGTGTGTTGATGGTGGTTTACAGTGTGTGTGTGTGTTGATGGTGGTGTACAGTTTGTGTGTGTGTTGATGGTGGTGTACAGTGTGTGTGTGTGTGTGTGTGTGTGTTGATGGTGGTTTACAGTGTGTGTGTGTGTTGATGGTGGTGTACAGTGTGTGTGTGTGTGTTGATGGTGGTGTACAGTGTGTGTGTGTGTGTGTTGATGGTGGTGTACAGTGTGTGTGTGTGTGTGTTGATGGTGGTGTACAGTGTGTGTGTGTGTTGATGGTGGTGTACAGTGTGTGTGTGTGTGTGTTGATGGTGGTGTACAGTGTGTGTGTGTGTGTGTGTGTGTTGATGGTGGTGTACAGTGTGTGTGTGTGTGTGTGTTGATGGTGGTGTACAGTGTGTGTGTGTGTTGATGGTGGTGTACAGTGTGTGTGTGTGTTGATGGTGGTGTACAGTGTGTGTGTGTGTTGATGGTGGTGTACAGTGTGTGTGTGTGTGTGTGTGTTGATGGTGGTGTACAGTGTGTGTGTGTGTGTTGATGGTGGTGTACAGTGTGTGTGTGTGTTGATGGTGGTGTACAGTGTGTGTGTGTGTTGATGGTGGTGTACAGTGTGTGTGTGTGTTAATGGTAATATATCGGGTCACTGAGCAGTTACGATATGTTTAGAGGATAGCGTGACGATATCGGGGCTTTAACTGTTACGATATCGGTGTTTTAGCTGGTACGATATCGGGGCTTTAACTGTTACGATATCGGGGCTTTAGCTGGTACGATATCGGTGTTTTAGCTGGTACGATATCAGTGCTTTAGCTGGTACGAAATCGGGGCTTTAACTGTTACGATATCGGTGCTTTATCCGGTACGATATCGGTGCTTTAGCTGTTACGATATCAGTGTTTTAGCTGTTACGATATCGGGACTTTAACTGGCATGATATGGGAATTGTAATCGGTGTATTATCGGAAATTTAAACGCTACGATATCGAGGCCTTAACCTTTTGATATAATTACAAAATATATCAGATTATCACTAATATAACAAATTAGAGTGAATTATTGTTAAAACCCACAATCTCCCTCAAGTAGATAATGGTGCCAAATGGTGCCAAATGGTGCCAAATGGTGCCAAATGGTGTCAAATGGTGTCAAATGGTGCCAAATGGTTCCAAATGGTGCCAAATGGTGCCAAATGGTGTCAAATGGTGTCAAATGGTGTCAAATGGTGCCAAATGGTGCCAAATGGTGCCAAATGGCGTCAAATGGTGCCAAATGGTGCCAAATGGTGTCAAATGGTGCCAAATGGCGTCAAATGGTGCCACACACGCAGGTACCACAACAGATAATATTGATAAAAAACAGAAATTAGTTAGGTAGTGGAATATGGAGCCGTGTTCCCTTAGAGTTTTAATTATTTATTATGGAAAATGTATCTGTCTGTCTGTCTGTTTGTCTGTCTGTTAGTTAGTATGGTGACCTGTGGTATAATGGTTAACATGCTCGCCTCACAAGCTAGTGGACCCAGGTTCGATCCCCGGGCAGGGTGAAACTATGGACAAGTTTCTTAACGCCATTTGCCTCTGTCTACCCAGCAGTAATTGGGAACCTGGATGTTAATCGATTTACGGATCGTGTTCCGGGGTAATGGTTAGCCAGTGCAGTTGGCTAGTTGTCCGGTCTTTTCGGACTATTCCTTGACACTGGGTCATGCAGCTCGTTAACTCAGGGTGTGGTTGTTGTGTTGGCGACAGCTTCTACACCTTAAACACTGGGTCATGCAGCTCGTTAACTCAGGGTGTGGTTGTTGTGTTGGTGACAGCTTCTACACCTTAAACACTGGGTCATGCAACTCGTTAACTCAGGGTGTGGTTGTTGTGTTGGCGACAGCTTCTACACCTTAAACACTGGGTCATGCAGCTCGTTAACTCAGGGTGTGGTTGTTGTGTTGGCGACAGCTTCTACACCTTAAACACTGGGTCATGCAGCTCGTTAACTCAGGGTGTGGTTGTTGTGTTGGCGACAGCTTCTACACCTTAAACACTGGGTCATGCAGCTCGTTAACTCAGGGTGTGGTTGTTGTGTTGGCGACAGCTTTTACACCTTAAACACTGGGTCATGCAGCTCGTTAACTCAGGGTGTGGTTGTTGTGTTGGCGACAGCTTCTACACTTTAAACACTGGGTCATGCAGCTCGTTTACTCAGGGTGTGGTTGTTGTGTTGGCGACAGCTTCTACACCTTAAACACTGGGTCATGCAGCTCGTTAACTCAGGGTGTGGTTGTTGTGTTGGCGACAGCTTCTACACCTTAAACACTGGGTCATGCAGCTCGTTAACTTAGGGTGTGGTTGTTGTGTTGGCGACAGCTTCTACACCTTAAACACTAGGTCATGCAGCTCGTTAACTCAGGGTGTGGTTGTTGTGTTGGCGACAGCTTCTACACCTTAAACACTGGGTCATGCAGCTCGTTAACTTAGGGTGTGGTTGTTGTGTTGGCGACAGCTGCTACACCTTAAACAAATTCACGCCTAGGTGGCCCTAGGGCCGGCCATCCTCGTTATACGAGGGGCAACCATTATT
>CAUDMG010002812.1:847500-852500 GCA_958450375.1 Homarus gammarus | reverse complement strand
ACACACACACGGGGAGGAGGCTCTTGTCTTAAACCAGTTATCTTGAAATTCGACATGTTGACCGCACAGAGAGAGAGAGAGAGAGAGAGAGAGAGAGAGAGAGAGAGAGAGAGAGAGAGAGAGTACTATCCCTGACCTCTTTAACACTTCAACTAACTTCTCTAAAACTGACCCCGGCTTCTGTATTACCCCCAAGGGACCTATTACCCTTAAGGGAGCAGTCGAGGGGGAGGAAAAGGGGGTGGGGAGGTTAGGGAGGAGGTAGGGTGGAGGAGAGGGAAGAAGGGGAGGTAGAGAAGGAAGGAGAGGAATAACAGTGAATGACGTTAGTGTTTGTCAGTACAGCAGCGGACCTTACCTGGAGACGACCTGTTACCTGTACCTAGAGACGACCTGTTACCTGTACCTAGAGACGACCTGTTACCTGTACCTGGAGACGACCTGTTACCTGTACCTGGAGACGACCTGTTACCTGTACCTGGAGACGACCTGTTACCTGTACCTGGAGACGACCTGTTACCTGTACCTGGAGACGACCTGTTACCTGTACCTGGAGACGACCTGTTACCTGTACCTGGAGACGACCTGTTACCTGTACTTGGAGACGACCTGTTACCTGTACCTGGGGACGACCTGTTACCTGTACCTGGAGACGACCTGTTATCTTAATGACGTCTGTGTAAAACAACGATCACACACACACACACACACACACACACACACACACACACACACTTACTTTTCCGTCGTTTTTTTCGATTGGAAGAAAAACAGATTCTCTCTCTCTCTCTCTCTCTCTCTCTCTCTCTCTCTCTCTCTCTCTCTCTCTCTCTCTCTCTCTCTCTCTCTCTCTCTCTCATCATCATCTACATCAGGACCCTGGGAGAGAGAGAGAGAGAGAGAGGGGTATTGGCTCAGATCTGCGTCAGGAGAGACCGAAGACAGGTAATAATACTCCTGCAGAAGGTGAATAAGGCATTGATTAGCCTCCCGTGTGAAGCTGGCTGGATCTTAGGACTTGCACGACGGGGTGGGGGCGCCGAGGGAATTTTTATCAGTTAGGGTTAATGATAAGACGAGCAGTAAGGTTTTATATTTGTCTTTTTGGGGATTAGCTGAATATTATACACTCATGTTTCGTTTGTTTGTTGATTAAATATAACCTAACCTAACCTGACCTTAATTCACCTTCACCAATACTCCCCTCACCAACACACACCTCACCAACACACACCTCATCAACACACCCTCACCAACACTCCCTCACCAACACTCCCTCACCAGCACACCCTCACCAACACTCCCTCACCAACACACACCTCACCAACACACACCTCACCAACACTCCCTCACCAACACACCCTCGCCAACACACCCTCACCAACACCCTCACCAACACCCTCACCAACACACCCTCACCAACACACCCTCACCAACACACCCTCACCAACACACTCTCACCAACTCACCCTCACCAACACCCTCACCAACACCCTCACCAACACACCCTCACCAACACACCCTCACCAACACACTCTCACCAACACACTCTCACCAACACACCCTCACCAACTCACCCTCACCAACACTCCCTCACCAACACACCCTCACCAACACACCCTCACCAACACACCCTCACCAACACACCCTCACCAACACACCCTCACCAACACACCCTCACCAACACTCCCTCACCAACACACCCTCACCAACACTCCCTCACCAACACTCCCTCACCAACACACCCTCACCAACACACCCTCACCAACACACCCTCATCAACACTCCCTCACCAACACACCCTCACCAACACACACCTCACCAACACACCCTCACCAACACACCCTCACCAACACTCCCTCACCAACACTCCCTCACCAACACACCCTCACCAACACACCCTCACCAACACAAAGAGTGTGTGTGTATGTGTGTGTGTACGTATTTCCAGTTGACGATCATAGCACCTATTTCCGATATTGTGATGGTAATATTGTGAAGAAAATACTGAGGAAATTTGCCATGAGTCAGTACGGATGGTCAGGTCTGGACAATGGCTTAGGGCACCGAGTCAGGTCAAGGGGAGGCAGTTTTGTTAAACCCACGTGATTGCGGGTTTCTCGTGAGGTGATTGGCTCTTCACGTACTCTGACCTCCAATCCAATATACGGCCTGATACAAGCTGAGGGTCAAATTGGGATTAGAATTTTGGGGAATATTTTTATGCATGATGTGTGTGTGTGTGTGCGTGTGTGTGTGTGTGTGTACATAACCTCCACATCATGTCTACAGCATCACCTCCGTTTACATGATATTGTCAAGCACACACAAAACTTTGAACCCTGAAACGCGAATCCGAATAATGAATCTGTGCCCCGAATCCAAATGTTGTAACTTGAACCAGAAACCAAGACCCCCGATCCCTGAAATCCGAAACCCGAATCCCGAACCCCGAATCCAAATCCCTAACCCTGAACCTCGAATCCGAACCCCGAACCTCGAATCCGAACCCCGAACCTCGAATCCGAACCCCGAACTCACATTTGCAAGTAAAGAATCGTAATATATTTCCCCATCGTCCTGATATATTGTTCTGGTCTTGTTAGTTATGGGTGTTCTTATCAAGGTATAACAACTTTTACAGGTGTTCACTCGGGTTAATTAGAAGTTCCATCACTCTAATATACAGGTAAAGTTGTGTGAGTTAAATGTGTTGGTTGTAGGACATGAGTTATATAAATTAGTCGTAGAGTCTCAGATAAAAACAAAATAAATAGATGATTCCTTACTTTGATATATGGTGGCTCGGTTATCTCTGGAAGGGGTTCGGGAGTTGGGGTTCGGGAGTTGGGGTTCGGGAGTTGGGGTTCGGTTTTGGGGTTCGGGAGTTGGGGTTCGGTTTTGGGGTTCAGTTTGCGATTTAGAGTTTGGAGTTTAGTTATCCCCTCTTCTTCCTCGTCCCTGCTCCCTTTCTCCTCCTCTTTCCTCCCTCCTCCCCTCCCTCCCTGCCCCCCTTCCCCTCCCTCTCTCCCCCTCCTCCCTCACCCCCCTGTAAACCCTCACTGAAGCTGTTATCGTTTAGTAAACCATTTAACATTTAAATCAAATTAGTAAACATGTATATAAAGTAAATTTCACCTTTGACCTAAGTTCATGCGTATGTAATGTAATATGACCTTTGACCTTTGACCTAATGTTTGAAGATTGACCTAAGTTCATGCATATGTAATGTAATATGACCTATGACCTTTGACCTATTGTTTGAAGATTGACCCAAGTGAATGCATATGTAATGTAATATGACCTTTGACCTTTGACCTATTGTTTGAAGATTGACGCAAGTGAATGCATATGTAATGTAATGTGACCTTACCTTTGACCTATTGTTTGAAGATTGACCTAAGTTAATGCATATGTAATATAATGTGACCTTTGACCTATTGTTTGAACATTGACCCAAGTTAATGCATATGTAAGGTAATATGACCTTTGACCTATTGTTTGAAGATTGACCTAAGTGAATGCATATGTAATGTAATATGACCTTTGACTCCTCTAGATAGAACTTAAATGTAAAGGAAAAAGAAGAAAACAAAATGTATCGAAGGAATTTTTTGGTTATAACGAAAGGTTTACGCCATGTGTAGTCTTCAACGTTATCACTTAACGAGGAAGACAAGCTGCCTCGTGGTACCTTACTGATGGAGACAGAGTGGAAGAGGGATGTAGGAGAGCCATATGTCTGTCTTTCTCTGGCGGTCATTGCAGACATGATAAATTATGACTAGACATTGTACAGAAGACATAAAGAGACATATAGTCAGGCTGACAGACAGACACACACACACACACACACACACACACACACACACACACACACACACACACACACCCTGATCACCACAAGGTTTTTCCCCTCTCGAGATCCCAAGTTGTTTTTGTGGACAGAATCCACTTCTTTGTGGGCATCGTGAGCACCGATTGGTTCTGGCCTCCATGGTGATGAATGCTGATTGGTTCTTATTCATCTTGACAAGTGCGAGTGTGTCTGTCTATCCCTTGGTATAGACAGATGGTGGATAGGGAGGAAAGGAGTTGGAAGAAGGAAGAGGAGGTGGAAAAAGAATTAAAAGATGATAATGAGGAGGAGGAGGAAGTGCAGATTATGAAAGAAAGAGGAAGAGGAGAAGGAGGGGGAGGAAGGAAGAGGAGGAGGCAGCAGGATGAGGATCAAATTTCAAACGCAATTAAGTTTAGGTCAGGGACTTGGCTCAGGGACAGGTGAGAGAGACCTGACCTAACCTAACTTGACCTGACCTAACCTTAACTTGACCTGACCTAACCTAACCCAACCTAACTTAACCTAACCTAACCTAACCTAACCTAACCTAACCTGACCTAACCTAACCTAACCTGACCTAACTTAACCTAACTTAACCTAACTTAACCTAACCTAACTTAACTTAACCTAACCTAACCTAACCTAACCTGACCTAACCTGACCTAACTTAACCTGACCTAACTTAACCTAACTTAACCTAACCTGACCTAACCTAACCTAACCTAACCTAACCTAACCTAACCTGACCTAACCTAACCTAACCTAACCTAACCTAACCTGACCTAACTTAACCTAACTTAACCTAACTTAACCTAACCTAACCTAACCTAACCTGACCTAACCTAACCTAACCTAACCTAACCTGACCTAACTTAACTTAACTTAACCTTACCTAACTTAACCTAACCTAACCTAACCTAACCTAACCTGACCTAACTTAACCTAACCTAACCTGACCTAACCTAACCTAACCTAACCTAACCTAACCTGACCTAACTTAACCTAACTTAACCTAACTTAACCTAACCTAACCTAACCTGACCTGACCTAACCTAACCTAACCTAACCTAACCTGACCTGACCTAACCTAACCTAACCTAACCTAACCTACACATGATATCATTTCTAATTCCTCAAATGTAATTATTGAAGGTTTTAT
>CAUDMG010002812.1:830000-842500 GCA_958450375.1 Homarus gammarus | reverse complement strand
TAACCCAGTGTTTAAGGTGTAGAAGCTGTCGCCAACACAACAACCACACCCTAAGTTAACGAGCTGCATGACCCAGTGTTTAAGGTGTAGAAGCTGTCGCCAACACAACAACCACACCCTGAGTTAACGAGCTGCATAACCCAGTGTTTAAGGTGTAGAAGCTGTCGCCAACACAACAACCACACCCTGAGTTAACGAGCTGCATGACCCAGTGTTTAGGGTGTAGAAGCTGTCGCCAACACAACATCCACACCCTGAGTTAACGAGCTGCATGACCCAGTGTTTAGGGTGTAGAAGCTGTCGCCAACACAACAACCACACCCTGAGTTAACGAGTTGCATAACCCAGTGTTTAGGGTGTAGAAGCTGTCGCCAACACAACAACCACACCCTGAGTTAACGAGTTGCATGACCCAGTGTTTAAGGTGTAGAAGCTGTCGCCAACACAACAACCACACCCTGAGTTAACGAGTTGCATGACCCAGTGTCAAGGAATAGTCCGAGAAGACCGGACAACTCGCCAACTGCACTGGCTAACCATTACCCCGGGACGCGATCCGAAAATCTATTAACATCCAGGTCCCCAATTACTGCTGGGTAGACAGAGGCAAATGGCGTAAAGAAACTTGCCCATAGCTTCACCCTGCCCGGAGATCGAACCCGGGTCCGCTCGCTTGCTAGGCGAGAATGCTGACCATTACACCAGAGGTCGCCACGTGAATATGTATGTCAACGTGTTAAAGGGGGCGCCATTGTACACCCTTAAAGGAGCCCTGGAACAGACTTAAACTCCCTCTAAGGAGAAGTTCAAAAGTCCATCAGTTTAGTAGCGAGGCGGAGGCGTGAGGCTGGCAGTCAAGGTTGTCCCCGCCAGCGTCCCTCACTTTACGATCCCGTACACAATATGACGCCTCCCCCTCCCACCGTCTCCCCTCCCACCGTCTCCCTCTCTCCGTCTTCCCTCCCCACTCCTCTCCCTACGCCTCCCCTCCCCACTCCTCCCTCCCTACGCCTCCCCTCCCTCCATCTCCCACCTTCTTCAGCGTCTCCTCCAGGATGAAGGCCACAGGACTGGAGGAGAGACACATAGGTAGAGAAGGCTCGTCTCTCACCACTCAAGATGGGACCCTGCAATCTTGATAATTACACCCTGTGCTGTAGAGCCTTTCTGAGACATTCCTACTCACTCTCCCTCCCTCCCTCCCTCCCTCCCTCCCTTTCCCTCTCCCTCTCTCCCTCCCTCTTTCCCTCTCCCTCTCTCCCTTGCTCGTATGTACACAACTCAATATATTTTCGTAATCTTACTGTGCTATGTGACACCAGACCCACGTGACTGACACCCTGGGCTGAGAGAGAGAGAGAGAGAGAGAGAGAGAGAGAGAGAGAGAGAGAGAGCCCTGCCTTCCTCTTAAGACACACAGAGGTAGGGTCTCAGTCCACGTGGTGAAGGTTTAGTCGGGGGCCACCTGACCATGATGAGGGGCCAGGGTTGGGGAATTGGGAGTTAACAAGGTCAAGGATGATAATTACCTCACTGTTGTTCCCTCACTGTTGTTCCCTCACTGCAGTTCCCACACTGTTGTTACCTCACTGTTGTTCCCTCACTTTTGTTCCCACGTCAACACGCTTTTTCATTCTTTCTCAGTTGATATTGTCACTGTATTCTTGGTGGGGGCTTGAGGGGAGGGGGGGAGGGGTTAATGGAGATGGGAAGGGGGTTGAGGGGAGGGGGGTTGAGAGAAGGGGGGAGGGGGGTTGAGGGAGATGGGTAGGGGGGAAGAGGGGGACCGTCATTCCCCTGACAATCCCAGTGTGTGATATGTGACGTCAGGCCCAGTGAGGAGAGTGTTGTTATTATTATTATTATTATTTATTATTATTATTATTAAAATCTTTTGTTAGTAGATAATTATGTTTTTCTTGTGCATTTAGCGTGTATATGAGAGAGAGAGAGAGAGAGAGAGAGAGAGAGAGAGAGAGAGAGAGAGAGAGAGAGCACCCCGGAGGAGGATTTTTCGTTAAGTGTGTAAATTAATTTCACTTGTGACAGAGAGAAATGGAATCACTGAGAAATTGCAACTTGTGCACTACCACCACCATCACCACCACCACCACCACCACCACCACCATCATCAGTACCACCACCATCACCACCATCACTACCAACACTACCACCACCATCACCACCATCACTACCAACACTACCACCACCATCATTTACCCCCACCATCACCACCAAAACCACCACCACCATCACTACCATCACTACCATCACTACCACCATCACCACCATCACTACCACCATCACCACCATCACTACCACCACCACCATCACTACCACCACCATCACTACCACCACTATCACTACCACCACCATCACTACCACCACCATCCCCACTACCACCACTACCACCACCACCACCACCATCACTACCACCACCATCACTACCACCACCATCACTACCACCACCATCCCCACCACTACCACCACCACCGCCACTACCACCACCACCACCACTACCACCACCACCATCACCACCACTACCATCACCACTACCACCACTACCATCACCATTACCACCACCACCACCACCACTACCACCATCACCACTACCATCACCACTACCATCACTACCACCACCACTACCACCACCGCCACTACCACCACCACCACACCATCACCACTACCACCACCATCACCACTACCACCACCATCACCACTCCCACAACCACTACCACCATCACTACCACCATCGTCACCACCACCACTACCACCATCGTCACCACCACCACCACCACCACCACCACCACTACCACCACCACCACTACCATCACCACTACCACCACTACCATCACCACTACCACCACCGCCACTACCACCACCACCACCACCACGACCGCCACTACCACCACCACGACCACCACCACCACCACCACTACCACCACCATCACCACTACCATCACCACCACCACCACCATCACCACTACCACCACCATCACCACTACCACCACCATCACCACTACCACCACCATCACCACTACCACCACCGCCACTACCTCCACCACCACCACCACCACTCCCACCACCACTACCATCACCACTACCATCACCACTACCACCATCGTCACCACCACCACTACCACTATCGTCACCACCACCACCACCACCACCACCACCTCTACCACCACTACCGCAACTACCACCACCGCCACTACCACCATCACCACCACCACCACCACCACCACCACCACCACCCACCACCACCACCACCACCACCACCACCCCCACCCCCACCACCACCACCCCCACCACCACTACCGCCATCGTCACTACCACCACCCCAGCCACCACCACTACCACCACCATTACCACTACCACCACCATCATCACCACCACCACCACCACTACCACCATCACCCCCACCACCACTACCACCATCGTCACCTCCACCATCACCACTGCTACCACCATCACCACTACTACCACCATCACCATTACTACCACCACCACGCTACTACCACCATCACCACTACTACCACCATCACCACTACTACCACCGCCACGCTCTCTATAACAGCTAACGCCGATCGCTGGGTGGTCATGAAGCTGGGATTATGACGCCGTTAACAGACAGCTGTACGAACGCCGTTAACAGATAACCATATTATCACTGCCGTTAACAGACACCAACAGATGCACTACCGTTAACAGACACCAACAGATGCACTACTGTTAACAGACACCAACAGATGCACTGCCGTTAACAGACACCAACAGATGGACTACCGTTAACAGATAAAAACAGATGGACTACCGTTAACAGATACCAACAGATGCACTACCGTTAACAGATACCAACAGATGCACTACCGTTAACAGATACCAACAGTTGCACCACCGTTAACAGATAAAAACAGATGCACTACTGTTAACAGATACCAACAGATGCACTACCGTTAACATTATCCTGACCCTGTTGTATTGTTTATAACTTAACCTAACCTAAACTAACCTTAACCTAACCTAACCTAAATATTTGGGGCCAAAACAAGGAATTTCAGATATGCAAATGATGACGTTGGGTAGGGACCTCTTACAGCCTCTCCATAATCACCCAATTTCATCAGAATCGGACAAGGAATAGGGCAGTTTACCGAGGGAGGGAGGAGGTGGGGGGGGGGGTAGGGGGGGTAATAGGTTGAGTGGGGGGGAAGGAAGAGGGTCGTTTTCCAAGGGGCTTATGGACTTGTGTGGGTGAATGTCCGTATAGTGTTGCCAATGGTGAGGGGTGAGGGGGTGGGTTGGGATTTGAAGGGGTGAGGTGGGGGCGAGGTAGGGGTGATGTGGGGGCGAGGTGGGGGTGAGGTGGCCGAGCGGATTATAGTGTTCATCTTCTGTCTTAAAGATTCCTGGTTCGCATCCCTCTGCCCCCCCTCCCCCCCCCCCCCTCCTTCACCTCATCTCACCCTTAGTCGTAAATGTGGACCTAATTTTACAGTTGAGGAAGTGGTGATGGTTTAGTGCAGTGCCTGAGACGCTGTGTGAGAGCCGTTTTTTGATTTATTTGTTATGGATTTTTTTTTGTACACTATGATTTCCTGTTGTTATTGTTATTGTTATTGATGTTATTATTGTTATTATTATTGTTATTGTTATCATTGTTGGTGTTGTTGTTATTGATGCGGTTGTTGTTGTGTTCATCATCATCAAAGCCATCACCTGAGTCAACATTACCTGGCCTTCTGCTTCGTCTACTGCCGGAGGTGTGAATGTCAGGAGGGGACAGCCGCCAGTGTGTGTGTGTGTGTGCGTGCGTGCGTCTCAGAGGTTCCTTAACTAAATATCCTCTCTCTCTCTCTCTCTCTCTCTCTCTCTCTCTCTCTAGCTTACTATAGTACATAACAGTAATGAACAATATGAACACTCGATTGAACAGTAATCTACCCTTACCATTCTCTTCTGAACACAACTCTCCCTAACACAATTAAACTAAACTTTCCTCTGTTAATTCCGTGTTATGTAAAGGTCTTGATATATTGGGGGATGGAGGGGGAGGTAGGTACAGCCCTCTTTCTTCTGTCTCCTCTCTTCTTCCTCTTACTCCTCTTCTCCTCCTCCTCTTCCCCCCTTCTCCTCCTCCTCTTCCCCCCCCCTCCTCCTCCTCCTTATTATGTAAAGGTGGCGGGAGATTCTTGACGTTGTTGTTTTTGTTGTTTGTGGTATTGCTGTTTTTGTTATTGTTGTTGTTGTTACTATCATTATGACACACACACACACACACACACACACAGACACACACACACACACACACACAATAAAACAGTGAAGGTACAAAATGTTTCTTGCGTAAAAAATAATTAATGACGCAGCGTTTCTTGTTAAAGGCATAAAACGTTTGTGTAAATAATGAAAGCATAAAACGTTTGTGTAAATAATGAAGGCATAAAACGTTTGTGTAAATAATGAAGGTATGAAACGTTTGTGTAAATAATGAAGGTATGAAACGTTGGTGTAAATAATGTTGCAGGTAGGAAACGTTTCTCGTGTCATCAGTGGTTCAGGTACAAAGGTTGACTCGTCTGACAAGAGACTCTGGGTAATGAACTTCCCCAGGATGCCTTGTGATGTACTGTGAGTGTGGGGGAGAGTGTGTGGGAGCGTGGAGGAGGGGGTGTGAGGGAGAGTGTGGGGGTGTGGGGGGTGTGGGGGAGAGTGTGTGGGGGAGAGTGTGTGTGGGGGTGTGGGGGAGAGAGTGAGGGAGAGTGTGGGGGTGTGGAGGAGAGTGTGTGGGGGTGTGGGGGTGTGGGGGAGAGAGTGAGGGAGAGTGTGGGGGTGTGTGGAGGAGAGTGTGTGGGGGTGGGGGGGAGAGTGTGTGGGGGTGTGGAGGAAAGTGTGTGGGGGAGAGAGTGTGTGTGGGGGCGAGTGTGTGGGGGTGTGGAGGAGGGGGTGTGAGGGAGAGAGTGTGTGGGGGTGTGGGGGAGAGAGTGAGGGAGAGTGTGGGGGGGTGTGGAGGAGAGTGTGTGGGGGTGTGGGGGTGTGGAGGAGAGTGTGTGGGGGTGTGGGGGAGAGTGTGTGGGGGTGTGGGGGAGAGAGTGAGGGAGAGTGTGGGGGGGTGTGGAGGAGAGTGTGTGGGGGTGGGGGGAGAGTGTGTGGGGGTGTGGAGGAAAGTGTGTGGGGGAGAGTGTGTGGGGGTGTGGAGGAGGGGGTGTGGGGGAGAGAGTGTGTGGGGGTGTGGGGGAGAGTGTGGGGGGTGTGGAGGAGAGTGTGTGGGGGTGTGGGGGAGAGTGTGTGGGTGTGTGGAGGAGAGTGTGTGTGGGGGTGTGGGGGAGAGTGTGTGGGGGTGTGGAGGAGAGTGTGTGGGGGAGAGAGTGTGTGTGGGGGTGTGGGGGGAGAGAGTGGGAGATAGTGTGTGGGGGTGTTGAGGAGGGGGTGTGGGGGAGAGAGTGAGAGAGGGGGTGTGGGGGAGAGTGTGTGTGGGGGGTGTGGGGGAGAGAGTGTGGGGTTGGGGTTGTGGAGGAGAGAGTGTGGGGGAGAGAGTGTGTGTGGGGGAGAGTGTGTGGGGGGTGTGGGGGAGAATGTGTGGGGGTGTGGAGGAGGGGGTGTGGAGGAGGGGGTGTGGGAGAGTGTGTGTGTGGGGGTGTGGGGGAGAGAGTGAGGGACAATGTGCGAGTAAGGGAGAGTGTGAGAGTAAGGGAGAGTGTGAGAGTAAGGGAGAGTGTGAGAGTAAGGGAGAGTGAGAGAGTAAGGGAGAGTGTGAGAGTAAGGGAGAGTGTGAGAGTAAGGGAGAGTGTGAGAGTAAGGGAGAGTGTGAGAGTAAGGGAGAGTGAGAGAGTAAGGGAGAGTGTGAGAGTAAGGGAGAGTGTGAGAGTAAGGGAGAGTGTGAGAGTAAGGGAGAGTGAGAGAGTAAGGGAGAGTGTGAGAGTAAGGGAGAGTGTGAGAGTAAGGGAGAGTGAGAGAGTAAGGGAGAGTGAGAGAGTAAGGGAGAGTGTGAGAGTAAGGGAGAGTGTGAGAGTAAGGGAGAGTGAGAGAGTAAGGGAGAGTGAGAGAGTAAGGGAGAGTGTGAGAGTAAGGGAGAGTGAGAGAGTAAGGGAGAGTGTGAGAGTAAGGGAGAGTGAGAGAGTAAGGGAGAGTGTGAGAGTAAGGGAGAGTGTGAGAGTAAGGGAGAGTGTGTGAGTAAGGGAGAGTGTGAGAGTAAGGGAGAGTGTGAGAGTAAGGGAGAGTGTGTGAGTAAGGGAGAGTGAGAGAGTGAGGGACAATGTGAGAGTAAGGGAGAGTGTGAGAGTAAGGGAGAGTGAGAGAGTAAGGGAGAGTGAGAGAGTAAGGGAGAGTGAGAGAGTAAGGGAGAGTGTGAGAGTAAGGGAGAGTGAGAGAGTAAGGGAGAGTGTGAGAGTAAGGGAGAGTGTGAGAGTAAGGGAGAGTGTGTGAGTAAGGGAGAGTGTGAGAGTAAGGGAGAGTGTGAGAGTAAGGGAGAGTGTGTGAGTAAGGGAGAGTGAGAGAGTGAGGGACAATGTGAGAGTAAGGGAGAGTGTGAGAGTAAGGGAGAGTGAGAGAGTAAGGGAGAGTGAGAGAGTAAGGGAGAGTGAGAGAGTAAGGGAGAGTGTGAGAGTAAGGGAGAGTGAGAGAGAGTAAGGGAGAGTGAGAGAGTAAGGGAGAGTGTGAGAGTAAGGGAGAGTGAGAGAGAGTAAGGGAGAGTGTGAGAGTAAGGGAGAGTGAGAGAGTAAGGGAGAGTGTGAGAGTAAGGGAGAGTGTGAGAGTAAGGGAGAGTGTGAGAGTAAGGGAGAGTGAGAGAGTAAGGGAGAGTGTGAGAGTAAGGGAGAGTGTGAGAGTAAGGGAGAGTGAGAGAGTAAGGGAGAGTGAGAGAGAGAGAGAGATCAATGTTATATAATGATATTAATATTAGGTGACACCGGCCCTGACACCCAGTATATGACACCCTGAGTTATGTAACATGACACTCAGGTGATGTAACATGACACTCAGGTGATGTAATATGGCACTCAGGTGATGTAATATGACACTCAGGTGATGTAATATGGCACTCAGGTGATGTAACATGACACTCAGGTGATGTAATATGACACTCAGGTAATGTAACATGACACTCAGGTGATGTAATATGACACTCAGGTGATGTAACATGACACTCAGGTGATGTAACATGACACTCAGGTGATGTAACATGACACTCAGGTGATGTAACATGACACTCAGGTGATGTAGCATGACACTCAGGTGATGTAATATGACACTCAGGTGATGTAACATGACACTCAGGTGATGTAACATGACACTCAGGTGATGTAGCATGACACTCAGGTGATGTAACATGACACTCAGGTGATGTAACATGACACTCAGGTGATGTAGCATGACACTCAGGTGATGTAGCATGACACTCAGGTGATGTAACATGACACTCAGGTGATGTAACATGACACTCAGGTGATGTAGCATGACACTCAGGTGATGTAACATGACACTCAGGTGATGTAACATGACACTCAGGTGATGTAACATGACACTCAGGTGATGTAGCATGACACTCAGGTGATGTAACATGACACTCAGGTGATGTAACATGACACTCAGGTGATGTAGCATGACACTCAGGTGATGTAACATGACACTCAGGTGATGTAGCATGACACTCAGGTGATGTAACATGACACTCAGGTGATGTAACATGACACTCAGGTGATGTAACATGACACTCAGGTGATGTAACATGACACTCAGGTGATGTAGCATGACACTCAGGTGATGTAACATGACACTCAGGTGATGTAACATGACACTCAGGTGATGTAGCATGACACTCAGGTGATGTAACATGACACTCAGGTGATGTAACATGACACTCAGGTGATGTAACATGACACTCAGGTGATGTAACATGACACTCAGGTGATGTAGCATGACACTCAGGTGATGTAATATGACACTCAGGTGATGTAACATGACACTCAGGTGATGTAATATGACACTCAGGTGATGTAACATGACACTCAGGTGATGTAGCATGACACTCAGGTGATGTAATATGACACTCAGGTGATGTAACATGACACTCAGGTGATGTAACATGACACTCAGGTGATGTAACATGACACTCAGGTGATGTAATATGACACTCAGGTGATGTAATATGACACTCAGGTGATGTAATATGACACTCAGGTGATGTAACATGACACTCAGGTGATGTAATATGACACTCAGGTGATGTAATATGACGTCACGTTATTTTCATGTTATATATCCTGCTCTGTGAAGTGGTGACCCACTGTCTGTGAGATTAATGGGCCCCAGTAGTAATGGGGCTCATCAGGACTTGGGGCCCATTATTACTTGGGGCCCATCAGGACTTGGGGCCCATTATTACTTGGGGCCCATCAGGACTTGGGGCCCATTATTACTTGGGGCCCATCAGGACTTAGGGCCCATTATTACTTGGGGCCCATCAGTACTTGGGGCCCATTATTACTTGGGGCCCATCAGGACTTGGGGCCCATCAGGACTTGGGGCCCATCAGGACTTGGGGCCCATTATTACTTGGGGCCCATCAGGACTTGAGCCCCATCATGACCTGGGGCCCATCAAGACTAGATCCCCATCAGGACTTGGGGTCCATTATTACTTGGGGCCCATCAGGACTTGGGGCCCATTAGGACTTGGGGCCCATCAGGACTTGGGGCCCATTATTACTTGGGGCCCATCAGGACTTGGGGCCCATTAGGACTTGGGGCCCATCAGGACTTGGGGCCCATTATTGCTTAGGGCCCATCAGGACTTGGGGCCCATTATTACTTGGGGCCCATCAGGACTTGAGCCCCATCATGACTTGGGGCCCATCAGGACTTGGGGCCCATTATTACTTGGGGCCCATCAGGACTTGGGGCCCATTATTACTTGGGGCCCATCAGGACTTGGGGCCCATTATTACTTGGGGCCCATCAGGACTTGGGGTCCATTATTACTTGGGGCCCATCAGGACTAGATCCCCATCAGGTCTTGGGGCCCATCAGGACTTGGGGCCCATCAGGACACCATAAACAATGTCCCTTCACTTCCTCGACACAAACATGGCGTCAACACTACACAGAGACTCTACCTTAGCTGCTACACAAAAGGTTATTAATATCTCCTACGATCCTTTCAGAGTGCCACCTGGCCTCGTGACGTCATCAGTGCCAAGGTGTCGTGTATGTATGTATGTATGTATGTATGTATGTATGGCGACCTGTGGTGTAATGGTCAGCATCCTCGCCTCGCAAGTGAGTGGACTCGGGTTCGATCCCCTGGCAGGGTGAAACTATGGACAAGTTTCTTTACGCCATTTGCCTCTGTCTACCCAGCAGTAATTGGGGACCTGGATGTTAAAAGATTTGCGGATCGTGTTCCGGGGTAATGGTTAGCCAGTGCAGTTGGCGAGTTGTCCGGTCTTGTCGGACTATTCCTTGACACTGGGTCATGCAGCTCGTTAACTCAGGGTGTGGTTGTTGTGTTGGTGACAGCTTCTACACCTTAACCACTGGGTAATGCAGCTCGTTAACTCAGGGTGTGGTTGTTGTGTTGGCGACAGCTTCTACACCTTAAACACTGGGTCATGCAGCTCGTTAACTCAGGGTGTGGTTGTTGTGTTGGCGACAGCTTCTACACCTTAAACACTGGGCCACGCAGCTCGTTAACTCAGGGTGTGGTTGTTGTGTTGGCGACAGCTTCTACACCTTAAACACTGGGTCATGCAGCTCGTTAGCTCAGGGTGTGGTTGTTGTGTTGGCGACAGCTTCTACACCTTAAACACTGGGTCATGCAGCTAGTTAACTCAGGGTGTGGTTGTTGTGTTGGCGACAGCTGCTACACCTTAAACACTGGGTCATGCAGCTCGTTAACTCGGGGTGTGGTTGTTGGGTCATGCAGCTCGTTAACTCAGGGTGTGGTTGTTGTGTTGGCGACAGCTTCTACACCTCAACAAGGTGGCCCTAGGGCCGGCCATCCTCGCTACACGAGGGGCAGCCATTATTATTATTATGTTTGAGAATGTCATTACTTAACACCATCATTGTTCCGGTAGTCGTACGTCATTATCCCGGTCCACCACCATCCCAGTCCAGTACATCATTATCCCGGTCCAGTATGTCATTATCCCGGTCCAGTACATCATTATCCCGGTCCGGTACATCATTATCCCGGTCCAGTACATCATTATCCCGGTCCAGTACGTCATTATCCCGGTCCAGTACATCATTATCCCGGTCCACTACATCATTATCCCGGTCCGGTACATCATTATCCCGGTCCAGTATGTCATTATCCCGGTCCAATACATCTTTATCCCGGTCCAGTACATCATTATCCCGGTCCAGTACATCATTATCCCGGTTCAATACATCATTATTCCGGTCCAGTACGTCATTATCCCGGTCCAGTACGTCATTATCCCGGTTCAATACATCATTATTCCGGTCCAGTACGTCATTATCCCGGTCCAGCACATCATTATTCCGGTCCAGTACATCATTATCCCGGTCCAGTACGTCATTATCCCGGTCCAGTACATCATTATCCCGGTCCAGCATGTCATTATCCCGGTCCAGTACATCATTATCCAGGTCAAGTACATCATTATCCCGGTCCGGTACGTCATTATCCCGGTCCAGTACGTCATTATCCCGGTCCAGTACATCATTATCCAGGTCAAGTACATCATTATCCCGGTCCGGTACGTCATTATCCCGGTCCAGTACATCATTATCCAGGTCAAGTACATCATTATCCCGGTCCGGTACATCATTATCCCGGTCCAGCATGTCATTATCCCGGTCCAGTACATCATTATCCAGGTCAAGTACATCATTATCCCGGTCCAGTACATCATTATCCAGGTCAAGTACATCATTATCCCGGTCCAGTATGTCATTATCCCGGTCCAGTATGTCATTATCCCGGTCCAGTACGTCATTATCCCGGTCCAGTATGTCATTATCCCGGTCCAGTACGTCATTATCCCGGTCCAGTATGTCATTATCCCGGTCCAGTACATCATTATCCCGGTCCAGTACGTCATTATCCCGGTCCAGTATGTCATTATCCCGGTCCAGTATGTCATTATCCCGGTCCAGTACATCATTATCCCGGTCCAGTACGTCATTATCCCGGTCCAGTACATCATTATCCCGGTCCAGTACATCATTATCCCGGTCCAGTACATCATTATCCCGGTCCAGTACGTCATTATCCCGGTCCATTAAGCAGGTCTCGGTGTTGTATCTCGGTCAAGTGTGTGAAATCTCGAGGATGATGAGTCAGAGGAATATTGTGTGCGTGTGTGTGTGTGTGTGTGTGTAGGTGTGTGTGTGTGTGTGTGTGTGGGTAGGTGTGTGTGTGGGTGTGTGTGGGTGTGTGTGTGGGTGTGTGGGTGTGTGTGTGGGTGTGTGTGGGTGTGGGGGTGTGTGTGTGTGGGTGTGTGTGTGTGGGTGTGTGTGTGTGGGTGTGGGGTT
>CAUDMG010002812.1:742500-825000 GCA_958450375.1 Homarus gammarus | reverse complement strand
GTGGGGGTTGTTGTGGGGGTTGTAGTGGGGGTTGTAGGGGAGGTTGTAGTAGGGTTGTAAGGGGGGGTGTCAGGAGGTAAGGTACAAACAGTGTAAACAATTATATCAACTTGTTGTTTACTGCAATATCCGGAGGTTAAGTTGTCGATAACCTCCTTCCCCCTACCTCCCTCTACACCCGGCCCCCAACACCCGGCCCCAGTGTCTGTAAACCACCGGATTACGTGATCAAAATCCTCTTACGAATTGTGGAGCTGAGGCTGTTGGTCCCCCCCTGGCCCTGTTGGCCCCCCCCCTGGCCCTGTTGGCCCCCCCTTGCCCTGTTGGCCACCCCCTGGCCCTGTTGGCCCCCCCTTGCCCTGTTGGCTACCCCCTTACACTACACTACACTGGGGTATACACTCCACTGCACTACACTACACTGAGGTATACACTACACTACATTGGGGTATACACTACACTACACTGAGGTATACACTACACTACACTGGGGTATACACTACACTACACTACACTGAGGTATACACTACACTACACTGGGGTATACACTCCACTGCACTACACTACATTGAGGTATACACTACACTACACTACATTGGGGTATACACTACACTACACTACACTACACTGAGGTATACACTACACTACACTACATTGGGGTATACACTACACTACACTGAGGTATACACTACACTACACTGAGGTATACACTACACTACACTACACTGAGGTATACACTACACTACACTACACTGAGGTATACACTACACTACACTACACTACACTGAGGTATACACTACACTACACTACATTGGGGTATACACTACACTACACTACACTGAGGTATACACTACACTACACTGCACTACACTACACTACACTGGGGTATACACTACACTACACTACACTACACTGGGGTATACACTACACTACACTACACTACACTGAGGTATACACTACACTACACTACACTGGGGTATACACTACACTACACTACACTGAGGTATACACTACACTACACTACACTACACTACACTGAGGTATACACTACACTACACTGAGGTATACACTACACTACACTGAGGTCTACACTACACTGCACTACACTGAGGTATACACTGCACTACACTACACTGAGGTATACACTACACTACACTACACTGAGGCATACACTACACTACACTACACTGAGGTATACACTACACTACACTGGGGTATACACTACACTACACTGAGGTATACACTACACTACACTGAGGTATACACTACACTACACTGAGGTATACACTACACTACACTACACTACACTGAGGTATACACTACACTACACTGAGGTATACACTACACTACACTACACTGAGGTATACACTACACTACACTGAGGTATACACTACACTACACTACACTGAGGTATACACTACACTACACTACACTGAGGTATACACTACACTACACTGAGGTATACACTACACTACACTACACTGAGGTATACACTACACTACACTGGCGTATACACTACACTACACTACACTGAGGTATACACTACACTACACTACACTGAGGTATACACTACACTACACTACACTACACTGAGGTATACACTACACTACACTGAGGTATACACTACACTAAGGTATACACTACACTACACTGAGGTATACACTACACTACACTGAGGTATACACTACACTACACTGAGGTATACACTACACTACACTACACTACACTGAGGTATACACTACACTACACTACACTACACTACACTACACTGAGGTATACACTACACTACACTACACTGAGGTATACACTACACTACACTACACTGAGGTATACACTACACTGAGGTATACACTACACTACACTACACTGAGGTATACACTACACTACACTGAGGTATACACTACACTACACTACACTGAGGCATACACTACACTACACTACACTGAGGTATACACTACACTACACTACACTGAGGTATGCACTACTCTATACTACACTGAGGTATTCACTACACTACACTACACTGAGGTATACACTACACTACACTGAGGTATACACTACACTACACTGAGGTATACACTACACTACACTGAGGTATACACTACACTACACTACACTGAGGTATACACTACACTACACTGAGGTATACACTACATTACACTGAGGTATACACTACACTACACTGAGGTATACACTACACTACACTGAGGTATACACTACACTACACTACACTGAGGTATACACTGCACTACACTGAGGTATACACTACACTACACTACACTGAGGTATACACTACACTACACTGAGGTATACACTACACAACACTGAGGTATACACTACACTACACTACACTGAGGTATACACTGCACTACACTGAGGTATACACTACACTACACTGAGGTATAAACCTGCACGTGTCAATCTTGCTTTTGTTTTGTTGACCTGACTTGAGACCTTGGCGAAGACGTCACTTGAGGATCTGTCTGTCTGTCTGTCTGTCTGTCTGTCTGTCTGTCTGTCTGTCCTTATCTCAGGCTTTATTCTCTCTCTCTCTCTCTCTCTCTCTCTCTCTCTCTCTCTCTCTCTCTCTCTCTCTCTGTCTGTCTGTCTGTCTTTTTGCCTCTGTATTTGTAACTGTCTTTGTCTGCCTGTCTGTCCATTTCTTATGTCAAATATAATCATAGAACCTAGTGTTAATGGCGCAACCTGGACAGACAGACAGACAGACAGACACTCCACCCTGTCAAACTCTTAAGGAAACAATTATACCCAATATATACACCCGAGAGCTTGGACAAACACACAAACACAGAAACAAACACAGAAACACAGAAACAAACACAGAAACAAACTCACAAACACATAAACAAACACAGAAACACAGAAACAAACACAGAAACACAGAAACAAACACAGAAACAAACTCACAAACACATAAACAAACACAGAAACACAGAAACAAACACAGAAACACAAAAAACAAACACACAAACACATAAACAAACTCACAAACACAGAAACAAACACAAACACAAAAAACAAACACAAACACAGAAACAAACAAACAAACAAACAAAAAACAAACACACAAACACAAACAAACACACAAACACAAAAAACAAACAAACACAGAAACAAACAAGCAAACACTACGATTACTGTTTTATTTGGGGCCCATTCTATTAGGGGTCCAGTCTTTTTAGGCCCCAGTCTTAATAACCCTCAGTTCTAATAGGCCTCAGTTCTAATAGGCCCAGTTCTAATAGGCCTCAGTTCTAATAGGCCTCAGTTCTAATAGGCCTCAGTTCTAATAGGCCTCAGTTCTAATAGGCCTCAGTTCTAATAGGCCCCAGTTCTAATAGGCCTCAGTTCTAATAGGCCCAGTTCTAATAGGCCTCAGTTCTAATAGGCCTCAGTTCTAATAGGCCTCAGTTCTAATAGGCCTCAGTTCTAATAGGCCTCAGTTCTAATAGGCCCAGTTCTAATAGGCCCCAGTTCTAATAGGCCCCAGTTCTAATAGGCCCAGTTCTAATAGGCCCCAATTCTAATAGGCCCCAGTTCTAATAGGCCCAGTTCTAATAGGCCCTAGTTCTAATAGGCCCAGTTCTAATAGGCCCCAGTTCTAATAGGCCCCAGTTCTAATAGGCCCCAGTTCTAATAGGCCCAGTTCTAATAGGCCCCAGTTCTAATAGGCCCCAGTTCTTATTTGCCCAGTTCTAATAGGCCCCAGTTCTAATAGGCCCCAGTTCTAATAGGCCCAGTTTGAGTAGGCCCAGTTCTAATAGGCCCCAGTTCTAATAGGCCCCAGTTCTAATAGGCCCAGTTCTAATAGGCCCCAGTTCTAAGAGGCCCCAGTTCTAATAGGCCCAGTTCTAATAGGCCCCAGTTCTAATAGGCCCCAGTTCTTATTTGCCCAGTTCTAATAGGCCCCAGTTCTAATAGGCCCCAGTTCTAATAGGCCCAGTTCTAATAGGCCCCAGTTCTAATAGGCCCCAGTTCTTATTTGCCCAGTTCTAATAGGCCCCAGTTCTAATAGGCCCCAGTTATAATAGGCCCCAGTTATAATAGGCCCCAGTTCTAATAGGCCCCAGTTCTAATAGGCCCCAGTTCTAATAGGCCCCAGTTCTAATAGGCCCAGTTCTAATAGGCCTCAGTTCTAATAGGCCCAGTTCTAATAGGCCCAGTTCTAATAGGCCCCAGTTCTAATTGGCCCAGTTCTAATAGGCCCAGTTCTAATAGGCCTCAGTTCTAATAGGCCCAGTTCTAATAGGCCCCACTCGAAATGGTTAGGACAAGTTATTTAAGCTTTTGAATACGATCGGTGCTAATGAGGGAAGGGCCGGAGTAGAATTGGAACCTATTAGGATTGGGGCCCATTAAGACCAGGTCCATTAAGACCAGGGCCCATTAAGACCAGGGCCCATTAAGACCAGGGCCCATTAAGACCAGGGCCACTTTGTGTGTGTGGTGGTGGAGAGTGTGGGTGTATTACTGTGTGTGTGTGTGTGTGTGTGTGTGTGTGTGTGTGTGTGTCAAGGTTATTATGTTCCCTGCTGGCCAAGACGAGGACCTGCAGGGAATTTAATATTCTTGATACACACACACACACACACATACACACACACACACATATATAATGGTTGCCCCTCATATAACGAGGATGGCCGGCCCTAGGGCCTCTTAGGCATGAATTTGTTTAAGGTGTAGAAGCTGTCGCCAACACAACAACCACACCCTGAGTTAACGAGCTGCATGACCCAGTGTTTAAGGTGTAGAAGCTGTCGCCAACACAACAACCACACCCTGAGTTAACGAGCTGCATGACCCAGTGTTTAAGGTGTAGAAGCTGTCACCAACACAACAACCACACCCTAAGTTAACGAGCTGCATGACCCAGTGTTTAAGGTGTAGAAGCTGTCGCCAACACAACAACCACACCCTGAGTTAACGAGCTGCATGACCCAGTGTTTAAGGTGTAGAAACTGTCGCCAACACAACAACCACACCCTGAGTTAACGAGCTGCATGACCCAGTGTTTAGGGTGTAGAAGCTGTCGCCAACACAACAACCACACCCTGAGTTAACGAGCTGCATGACCCAGTGTTTAAGGTGTAGCAGCTGTCGCCAACACAACAACCACACCCTGAGTTAACGAGCTGCATGACCCAGTGTTTAAGGTGTAGCAGCTGTCGCCAACACAACAACCACACCCTGAGTTAACGAGCTGCATGACCCAGTGTTTAAGGTGTAGAAGCTGTCGCCAACACAACAACCACACCCTGAGTTAACGAGCTGCATGACCCAGTGTTTAAGGTGTAGAAGCTGTCGCCAACACAACAACCACACCCTGAGTTAACGAGCTGCATGATCCAGTGTTTAAGGTGTAGAAGCTGTCGCCAACACAACAACCACACCCTGAGTTAACGAGCTGCATGACCCAGTGTTTAAGGTGTAGAAGCTGTCGCCAACACAACAACCACACCCTGAGTTAACGAGCTGCATGACCCAGTGTTTAAGGTGTAGAAGCTGTCGCCAACACAACAACCACACCCTGAGTTAACGAGTTGCATGACCCAGTGTTTAAGGTGTAGAAGCTGTCGCCAACACAACAACCACACCCTGAGTTAACGAGCTGCATGACCCAGTGTCAAGGAGTAGTCCGAGAAGACCGGGCAACTCGCCAACTGCACTGGCTAACCATTACCCCAAAACATGATCCGTAAATCGATTAACATCCAGGTCCCCAATTACTGTTGGGTAGACAGAGGCAAATGGCGTAAAGTAACTTGTCCATAGTTTCACCCTGCCAGGGGATCGAACCCGGGTCCGCCCGCTCGCTTGCTGACCATTACACTACACACACTTATTTTCTTAACTACAGTATTTATCTATTTCTATATATCAACGCTATACACCCATACACATTGTGTTTTGTTATTGTTTCTATGTATTCACCTTAAACATTAGTGTGAATAAACACACTTGTAACATTCATCCCAAATTTAAGAATGTTTACTCCTTTATCTAAAAGTTAACAACACATTTTTTTTCTCACTCGAGTGTTGAAAAATGTTGTATCATTAAATAATCCCAAATGTTTCATAATGTTTCAGAGTGTTTAGTAATGTTTAGTAATGTTCAGTAATGTTCAGTAATGTTTAGTAATGTTTCAGAGTGTTTAGTAATGTTCAGTAATGTTCAGTAATGTTATTCCTTACTAACAACAGAACAACCTTGTGTTAGTTACCAGCGGCAGCACATAATACGGTTCTTCTTACCGGACCTGTGAATAGTTATGCAAATTTTACATTTTTCTCCGGTGGTAAATTCGATCTAAATGGTTGTTGTAGATTAGAGAAGAAGTGTGTGTGTGGGTGGGGGGGGGGGGGGGTGGTGTTATGGTGCTGTGGTGTTGTGGTGCTGTGGTGCTGTGGTGTTGGGGCAGACCAGTCGTAGTAGGAGGTGTGTAAGGGAAGAAAATGCCAAGATTAGGAGGGCCCGCTGGTGATGTGTAGGGGTCCAGGTTAAAGTAAGGGGCCCCCCGGATGTGTAGTGAGTTACTTACGAGATGGTTGTTGGCGGGAGGTGAGACAGTGGCTCCTCCTTAGTGTTTAGGGAGGAGGAGGAGGAGCAAGTAGGATAGGGGGAGGTGGGTCAGGATGTAGTAGGATATGTTTGTGAGAAAACAGGATATACTCTCTCTCTCTCTCTCTCTCTCTCTCTCTCTCTCTCTCTCTCTCTCTCTAAGCCCCTGCCACAGTAGTAGTTGAGCGCCAGGTAAAAAATATTAAAGCATTGAGCAGCAGAAAGGTCATAGGTCAGCTGCAGTCATACACGACCCCCTCCCTCCCCCCTCACCCTTCCCCTCCCTCCCCCCTTCCCCCCCTTCCCCCCTTTCCCCCCTTCCTCCTCCCCCTCACCCCGTGTGTTGGTCTGTGTGTTGATGTTGTGAGTTGTAAACAATAAGATAAGCTGCTAACCTAACCTAACCTAACCTAACCTGACCTGACCTGACCTGACCTGACCTAACCTAACCTGACCTGACCTGACCTGACCTAACCTAACCTAACCTAACCTGACCTGACCTGACCTGACCTGACCTGACCTGACCTAACCTAACCTGACCTGACCTGACCTGACCTAACCTAACCTAACCTAACCTGACCTGACCTGACCTGACCTAACCTGACCTGACCTGACCTGACCTAAGTTTGACCATTATAAATATAAATAAATACATAAAATAATAAGTGTTAGAAATGGTTGAATAAATGTGGTGGAGGGAGGGAGGGAGGGAGGGAGGGAGGGTACAGGAAGGAGGGCGGGAGGGAGGGAAGGAGGGAGGGAGGGAGGGAGGGAGGGCACAGGAAGGAGGGAGGGAGGGTACAGGAGGGAGGGAGGGTACAGGAGGGAGGGAAGGAGGGAGGGAGGGAGGGAGGGAGGGTACAGGAGGGAGGGAGGGAGGGTACAGGAGGGAGGGAGGGCACAGGAAGGAGGGAGGGAGGGAAGGAGGGAGGGAGGGAGGGAGGGAGCTGCCAATCTTGCCCAACAGAGAGCTAATCATCGTGACACAACATCTCTGTTACCTGATCACCAAACCTAATTACTGACTCACCTGCCAGTCTCCATTCGTCCTACCTGGCGACGTCATGAAGCCTTCCTCCACCTTACCTGGTGACGTCATGAAGCCTCTCACCATCCTACCTGGCGACGTCATGAAGCCTTCCTCCACCTTACCTGGTGACGTCATGAAGCCTCTCACCATCCTACCTGGCGACGTCATGAAGCCTTCCTCCACCTTACCTGGTGACGTCATGAAGCCTCTCACCATCCTACCTGGCGACGTCATGAAGCCTTCCTCCACCTTACCTGGTGACGTCATGAAGCCTTCCTCCACCTTACCTGGTGACGTCATGAAGCCTTCCTCCACCTTACCTGGTGACGTCATGAAGCCTTCCTCCACCTTACCTGGTGACATCATGAAGCCTCTCTCCACCCTACCTGGTGACGTCATGAAGCCTCTCTCCATCCTACCTGGTGACGTCATGAAGCCTCTCTCCATCCTACCTGGTGACGTCATGAAGCCTCTCTCCATCCTACCTGGTGACGTCATGAAGCCTCTCTCCATCCTACCTGGTGACGTCACAGTTAACAGCAAATAATGCGCATTTTATAAAATATACAAACATTCATAATACATCATTTATCTTCCATCATTCATTATACATCATTTATCTTCCATCATTCATTATACATCATTTATCTTCCATCATTCATTATACATCATTTATCTTCCATCATTCATTATACATCATTTATCTTCCATCATACATTATACATCATTTATCTTCCATCATACATTATACATCATTTATCTTCCATCATTCATTATACATCATTTATCTTCCATCATTCATTATACATCATTAATCTTCCATCATACATTATACATCATTTATCTTCCATCATGCATTATACATCATTTATCTTCCATCAGACATTATACATCATTTATCTTCCATCATACATTATACATCATTTATCTTCCATCATTCATTATACATCATTTATCTTCCATCATACATTATACATCATTTATCTTCCATCATTCATTATACATCATTTATCTTCCATCATACATTATACATCATTTATCTTCCATCATACATTATACATCATTTATCTTCCATCATACATTATACATCATTTATCTTCCATCATTCATTATACATCATTTATCTTCCATCATTCATTATACATCATTTATCTTCCATCATTCATTATACATCATTTATCTTCCATCATTCATTATACATCATTTATCTTCCATCATTCATTATACATCATTTATCTTCCATCATTCATTATACATCATTTATCTTCCATCATACATTATACATCATTTATCTTCCATCATACATTATACATCATTTATCTTCCATCATTCATTATACATCATTTATCTTCCATCATACATTATACATCATTTATCTTCCATCATTCATTATACATCATTTATCTTCCATCATACATTATACATCATTTATCTTCCATCATTCATTATACATCATTTATCTTCCATCATACATTATACATCATTTATCTTCCATCATTCATTATACATCATTTATCTTCCATCATTCATTATACATCATTTATCTTCCATCATTCATTATACATCATTTATCTTCCATCATTCATTATACATCATTTATCTTCCATCATACATTATACATCATTTATCTTCCATCATTCATTATACATCATTTATCTTCCATCATTCATTATACATCATTTATCTTCCATCATTCATTATACATCATTTATCTTCCATCATGCATTATACATCATTTATCTTCCATCAGACATTATACATCATTTATCTTCCATCATACATTATACATCATTTATCTTCCATCATTCATTATACATCATTTATCTTCCATCATACATTATACATCATTTATCTTCCATCATTCATTATACATCATTTATCTTCCATCATACATTATACATCATTTATCTTCCATCATACATTATACATCATTTATCTTCCATCATTCATTATACATCATTTATCTTCCATCATTCATTATACATCATTTATCTTCCATCATTCATTATACATCATTTATCTTCCATCATTCATTATACATCATTTATCTTCCATCATTCATTATACATCATTTATCTTCCATCATTCATTATACATCATTTATCTTCCATCATACATTATACATCATTTATCTTCCATCATACATTATACATCATTTATCTTCCATCATTCATTATACATCATTTATCTTCCATCATACATTATACATCATTTATCTTCCATCATTCATTATACATCATTTATCTTCCATCATACATTATACATCATTTATCTTCCATCATTCATTATACATCATTTATCTTCCATCATACATTATACATCATTTATCTTCCATCATTCATTATACATCATTTATCTTCCATCATTCATTATACATCATTTATCTTCCATCATTCATTATACATCATTTATCTTCCATCATTCATTATACATCATTTATCTTCCATCATACATTATACATCATTTATCTTCCATCATTCATTATATATCATTTATCTTCCATCATTCATTATACATCATTTATCTTCCATCATTCATTATACATCATTTATCTTCCATCATACATTATACATCATTTATCTTCCATCATTCATTATACATCATTTATCTTCCATCATTCATTATATATCATTTATCTTCCATCATTCATTATACATCATTTATCTTCCATCATACATTATACATCATTTATCTTCCATCATACATTATACATCATTTATCTTCCATCATACATTATACATCATTTATCTTCCATCATTCATTATACATTATTTATCTTCCATCATACATTATACATCATTTATCTTCCATCATTCATTATACATCATTTATCTTCCATCATTCATTATACATCATTTATCTTCCATCATTCATTATACATCATTTATCTTCCATCATTCATTATACATCATTTATCTTCCATCATACATTATACATCATTTATCTTCCATCATTCATTATACATCATTTATCTTCCATCATTCATTATACATCATTTATCTTCCATCATTCATTATACATCATTTATCTTCCATCATTCATTATACATCATTTATCTTCCATCATTCATTATACATCATTTATCTTCCATCATTCATTATACATCATTTATCTTCCATCATTCATTATACATCATTTATCTTCCATCATTCATTATACATCATTTATCTTCCATCATACATTATACATCATTTATCTTCCATCATTCATTATACATCATTTATCTTCCATCATTCATTATACATCATTTATCTTCCATCATTCATTATACATCATTTATCTTCCATCATACATCATACATCATTTATCTTCCATCATACATTATACATCATTTATCTTCCATCATTCATTATACATCATTTATCTTCCATCATACATTATACATCATTTATCTTCCATCATTCATTATACATCATTTATCTTCCATCATTCATTATACATCATTTATCTTCCATCATTCATTATACATCATTTATCTTCCATCATTCATTATACATCATTTATCTTCCATCATTCATTATACATCATTTATCTTCCATCATTCATTATACATCATTTATCTTCCATCATTCATTATACATCATATACGAGACATTTATGTGGTTGTCCAAGGAAGCGTTAAGTACAGCCACGAGACATAACAGCGAGACAGCCACGAGACATACAGCGAGACAGCCACGAGACATACAGCGAGACAGCCACGAGACATACAGCGAGACAGCCACGAGACATACAGCGAGACAGCCACGAGACATACAGCGAGACAGCCACGAGACATACAGCGAGACAGCCACGAGACATACAGCGAGACAGCCACGAGACATAACAGGTAGACAACCACGAGACATAACAGGATGAAGAGGATGACTTTGTTTATATTTCATTAGGCCATAAAGAGACAGTCCGGGGAGGGGGGGGGGGGGGGGTGTGCGTGTGTCGGGGAGGTGCGTGTGGGTGATATTTTGAGTGTGTGCGTGTGTGTGTGTATACGCCTGTCTTACACACCTGCCCATCACACCTGTTAGCGGCAACATCTTCCCAGGTATAACTAGTTAATTACCTGTTAAACCTCAGTACCTGTCATCTAGAATAAATAACCGCCCCACTAACTAACCACCCCACTAACTAACCACCCCACTCACCAACCACCCCACTAACTAACCACCCCACTAACCAACCACCCCACTAACTAACCACCCCACTAACCACCACCCCACTATCTAACCACCCCACTAACCAACCACCCCACTAACCAACCACCCCACTCACCAATCACCCCACTAACCAACCACCCCACTCACCAATCACCCCACTAACCAACCACCCCACTAACCAACCACCCCACTCACCAATCACCCCACTAACCAACCACCCCACTAACCAACCACCCCACTAACCAACCACCCCACTAACTAACCACCCCACTAACCAACCACCCCACTAACTAACCACCCCACTAACCAACCACCCCACTAACCAACCACCCCACTAACTAACCACCCCACTAACTAACCACCCCACCAACCAACCACCCCACTAACTAACCACCCCATTATCTAACCACCCCACTAACCAACCACCCCACCAACCAACCACCCCACTAACTAACCACCCCACTCACCAACCACCCCACTATCTAACCACCCCACCAACCACCACCCCACTAACTAACCACCCCACCAACCACCCCACTCACCAACCACCCCACTAACCAACCACCCCACTAACCAACCACCCCACTAACCAACCACCCCACTAACTAACCACCCCACTAACCAACCACCCCACTAACTAACCACCCCACTAACCAACCACCCCACTAACCAACCACCCCACTAACCAACCACCCCACTAACCAACCACACCACTAACTAACCACCCCACTAACCAACCACCCCACTAACTAACCACCCCACTAACCATCCACCCCACTAACTAACCACCCCACTCACCAACCACCCCACTATCTAACCACCCCACCAACCACCACCCCACTAACTAACCACCCCACCAACCACCCCACTCACCAGCCACCCCACTATCTAACCACCCCACTCACCAACCACCCCACTATCTAACCACCCCACTCACCAACCACCCCACTATCTAACCACCCCACTCACCAACCACCCCACTAACCAACCACCCCACTAACCAACCACCCCACTAACCAACCACCCCACTAACTAACCACCCCACTAACCAACCACCCCACTAACCATCCACCCCACTAACTAACCACCCCACTAACCAACCACCACCCCAACCACCACCCCACCAACCACCACCCCACTAACCATCCACCCCACTATCTAACCACCCCACCAACCACCACCCCGCCAACCACCACCCCACCAACCACCACCCCACCAACCACCCCACCAACCACCACCCCACCAACCAACCACCCCACCAACCACCACCCCACCAACCAACCACCCCACCAACCACCACCCCGCCAACCACCACCCCACCAACCACCACCCCACAACCAACCACCCCACCAACCAACCACCCCACCAACCACCACCCCACTAACCATCCACCCCACTATCTAACCACCCCACCAACCACCACCCCGCCAACCACCACCCCACCAACCACCACCCCACCAACCAACCACCCCACCAACCACCCCACCAACCACGCCACCCCATGAGATAGCTTCAGGACCTGTAGTTAGGAAGATCGACCCTTCATAGATCCGGGTTATGTCGAGGTCATTGAATAAAGACGATCTGGTGACCCCAATGTTCCCCCGCTGTCTACTGTTCCTGTCTATTGCTGTTATGCTGTGTGGTGTTCTTATCTCCTGTTCCTGTCTATTGCTGTTATGCTGTGTGGTGTTCTTATCTCCTGTTGTCTGTCTATTGCTGTTATGCTGTGTGGTGTTGTTATCTCCTGTTGTCTGTTACCCGTCTACTACTGTTATCCCTGTCTGCTGTGGGTGCTCTCGTCTCCTGTTATTACTGTCCTTGGTGTCTGTCTAAAGCTGTTATTGTCTTCCTCTCTCCTGCTGTACCTTTTACTGTCATTTCTGCTGTTATTCTTTTCCTTCTGTCTCAACTTACTTTCTTTTTCTTATCCTTTCTTTTTTTCCTTTCTTTTTCTTCTCCTTTCTTTCTTTCATTTCTCTGGCGTCTTGATGTTACTCTCTCTCTCTCTCTCTCTCTCTCTCTCTCTCTCTCTCTCTCTCTCTCTCTCTCTCTCTCTTTCTCTTACTTTCTCTCCTCAGCAACTTTCTCTTCGTGTTTTCAGACCGAATTAAAAAAAACTTTCTATTGGCCGGAATAATATTATTGTCCCTTAAGTGAGAGTCTCCTTAAACACATCAGTGCCTCCTCCTCCTCTTCCTCTTCATCCTCCTCTTCCGCCTCCTCTTCCTCCTCCTCTTCCTCCTCCTCTTCATCCTCCTCTTCCCCCCCCCCCCTTCTTCCTCCTCCACTCACCCACACAGGCAGTAGAGGTCACTAATGTTCTCACAATGATTGGATTTTCAGCCTCAGGAACTAACAACGAAAGCAAGATAAGTATAACCCACCTTGTTACACGCCCCTGTTAGTCTGTTGGTCTGTTGATTAAGGCTCTGTTAGTCTGTTTGTCTGTTGATTAAGGCTCTGTTAGTCTGTTGGTCTGTTGATTAAGGCTCTGTTAGTCTGTTTGTCTGTTGATTAAGGCTCTGTTAGTCTGTTGGTCTGTTGATTAAGGCTCTGTTAGTCTGTTGGTCTGTTGATTAAGGCTCTGTTAGTCTGTTTGTCTGATGGTTAAGCTTCTTATTTAACACTTCACCGACCTACATAACACTTCAGGAACCTACTTAACACTTCAGGCACCTACTTAACACTTCAGGCACCTACTTAACACTTCAGGCACCTACTTAACACTTCAGCCACCTACTTAACACTTCAGGCACCTACTTAACACTTCAGGCACCTACTTAACACTTCAGGCACCTACTTAACACTTCAGGCACCTACTTAACACTTCAGCCACCTACTTAACACTTCAGCCACCTACTTAACACTTCAGGCACCTACTTAACACTTCAGCCACCTACGTAACACTTCAGGCACCTACTTAACACTTCAGGCACCTACTTAACACTTCAGGCACCTACTTAACACTTCAGGCACCTACTTAACACTTCAGGCACCTACTTAACACTTCAGCCCCCTACTTAACACTTCAGTCATCTACTTAACACTTCAGGCACCTACTTAACACTTCAGCCACCTACTTAACACTTCAGGCACCTACTTAACATTTCAGGCACCTATTTAACACTTCAGCTACCTACATAACACTTCAGGCACCTGATTAACATTTCAGGCACCTACTTAACACTTCAGGCACCTACTTAACACTTCAGGCACCTACTTAACACTTCAGGCATCTACTTAACATTTCAGGCACCTACTTAACACTTCAGGCACCTACTTAACACTTCAGGCACCTACATAACACTTCAGGCACCTACTTAACACTTCAGGCACCTACTTAACACTTCAGCCACCTACTTAACACTTCAGCCACCTACTTAACACTTCAGGCACCTACATAACACTTCAGCCACCTACTTAACACTTCAGCCACCTACTTAACACTTCAGCCAGCTACTTAACACTTCAGGCACCTACTTAACACTTTTGCCACCTACTTAACACTTCAGCCATCTACTTAACACTTCAGGCACCTACTTGACACTTCAGCCACCTACTTAACACTTCCGCCACCTACTTAACACTTCAGGCACCTACTTAACACTTCCGCCACCTTCTTAACACTTCCGCCACCTACTTAACACTTCAGGCACCTACTTAACACTTCCGCCACCTACTTAACACTTCAGCCAACTACTTAAGACCACAAACACTTTACCTCACCAAGTCTCACAAATTGAATCGTCCAAAAAGTTAAAGTCCAGTTTAAGTGTTGATGTCCTGAGCTAATTACCGACTCCGCACCTGAACTAATTACCGACTCCGCACCTCCGCTAATTACTGACTCCACACCTGAAGTAATTACTGACTCCACACCTGAGCTAATTACTCACTCCACACCTGAGCTAATTACTGACTCCACACCTGAGCTAATTACTGACTCCACACCTGAGCTAATTACTCACTCCACACCTGAGCTAATTACTGACTCCACACCTGAGCTAATTACTGACTCCACACCTGAGCTAATTACTGACTCCACACCTGAGCTAATTACTCACTCCACACCTGAGCTAATTACTGACTCCAACACCTGAAGTAATTACCGACTCCACACCTGAGCTAATTACTCACTCCACACCTGAGCTAATTACTGACTCCAACACCTGAAGTAATTACTGACTCCACACCTGAGTTTTTACCTCTTTTTTGTGTCTCTTGGTTTATCATCATTGGGAGAATTGGTTTAACAAATTCTGGTTTATTAATAGATAGTTTGGTTTACAGACAGACAGACAGACAGACAGACAGACTGATTGTTACATCCTCTGCTCAAGATGGAGAGGAGGAGGAGGAGGAGGAGGAAGAGGAGGAGATGGAAGAAGAGGCGGGGAGGAGAAGAGGAAGAAGAGGAAAATAAACAGGAGGGGAGAAGGAGGAAGAACAGGAGGAGAAGAGGAAGAGAACAAACAAGCAAACAGGACATAAACAAACAAACAAACAAACAAACAGTGTGTGTTTGTGTGTGTGGCTCTCTCTCTCTCTCTCTCTCTCTCTCTCTCTCACCAGTACCCCTAAGATTAACTCCCGCAGGCGACGACCTTCACACCAGGCCAGCAACACTGTATCCTGGTGCCGAAGGAGATGGCCAGAGTCCTAGAGAATCCTAATGTAGGACTCGATGGCCCAGGGTACCAATAGGCTTCAGTTTCGTGCGTTTGATATGGGATGTGCTTGTCGAGAGAGCGCCTGTGGTGGTAGTGGTGGTTGGTGTGGTGGGAGGGGGGGACGTGGTGGGAGGGGGGGGGGCGTGGTGGGAGGGGAGGGACGTGGTGGTAGGGGGAGACGTGGTGGGAGGGGGGGAGACGTGGTGGGAGGGGGGGGACGTGGTGGGAGGGGAGGGACGTGGTGGGAGGGGGGACGTGGTGGGAGGGGGGGGACGTGGTGGGAGGGGGGGGGACGTGGTGGGAGGGGGAGACGTGGTGGGAGGGGGGCGGACGTGGTGGGAGGGGGGGGGGACCTACAATGTTCTTCTTGTCCAACTCTGAACAACTCCTAATGGTGTACTCGTGTTTGTCTGTTTGTTTTCGCTTCTAAACACAGTCTGTGAACTATAATAAGAACATATATTATCCTCTAATACCTCTAATATAAGTCACTATATTCCACAAGGATATATCACAGTACACTCACTCATAAAAATAAACAATCTATACAAAATTGTGTTGAAGAAATATGACACAACGGACGAAGGATTTTGACAACCCTACCGAGACAACATGAGTCACAGTGTTCATTCTGAGACTCATCGATCACCCCGGGTACAGATAGTTTTTTGGGGGTGACTGAACATTCAGGCATTCTCTCATTCTGTCTTAACTTAAACACACACACATCCACACACAAACACACATCCACACACACACACATCCACACACACACACACACACACACACATCCACACACACACACACACACACACACACACACACCCACACACACACACACACACATCCACACACACACACACACACACACACACACACACACCCACACACACACACACACACACACACACACACACACACACATCCACACACACACACACACACACACACACACACATCCACACACACACACACACACACACACACACACACACATCCACACACACACACACACACACACACACACACACACCCACACACACACACACACACATCCACACACACACACACACACACACACACACACACCCACACACACACACACACACACACACACACACACCCACACACACACACACACACACACACACACACACACACACACACACCTCATCCGGTTCCAAAACTTGTGAAGGGATTTTACCTGAGCAACACCTCACTGCAGAAGTACAGTTAATTGTGTGTAAGACAATGTAGGCGTCTTATAGTTCCCCAGGGCGTCTTAACACTGGTATTTTGTTTCCTCTCAATGGTCTGACCCAGAAAAACCCAACCTAACCAACCTTCTGTATGTTAAAGTTTAGGGAAAAACGTACGTGTGTGTGTGTGTGTGTGTGTGTGTGTGTGTGTGTGTGTGTTTAGGTTATTTCGAATTCATGTTGGGGAATTTTTTGTTAGGGTGGGTGTGTGGGTGTAGGGTGGGTGTAGGGGGGTGTAGGGGGTGTAGGTATAGGGGTGTGTGTGATGGTGTAGGGTGAGTGTGTTGGTGTAGGGTGAGTGTGTGGGTGTCGGGCGGGTGTAGGGGGGTGTAGGGGTGTGGGTGTAGGGGGTGTAGGGGTGTGGGTGTTGGGGGTGTAGGGGTGTGGGTGTAGGTATAGGAGTGTGTGTGTTGGTGTAGGGTGAGTGTGTGGGTGTGGGTGTAGGGGGGTGTAGGGGTGTGGGTGTAGGGGGTGTAAGGGTGTGGGTGTAGGTATAGGGGTGTGTGTGTTGGTGTAGGGTGAGTGTGTGGGTGTAGGGTGGGTGTAGGGGGGTGTAGGGGTGTGGGTGTAGGGGGGTGTAGGGGTGTGGGTGTAGGTATAGGGGTGTGTGTGTTGGTGTAGGGTGAGTGTGTGGGTGTAGGGTGGGTGTAGGGGGGTGTAGGGGTGTGGGTGTAGGGGGGTGTAGGGGTGTGGGTGTAGGTATAGGGGTGTGTGTGTGTTAGTGTAGGGTGAGTGTGTGGGTGTAGGGTGAGTGTAGGGGGGTGTAGGGGTGTGGGTGTAGGGGGTGTAGGGGTGTGGGTGTAGGTATACGGGTGTGTGTGTTGGTGTAGGGTGAGTGTGTGGGTGTGGGTGTAGGGGGGGTGTAGGGGTGTGGGTGTAGGGGGTGTAAGGGTGTGGGTGTAGGTATAGGGGTGTGTGTGTTGGTGTAGGGTGAGTGTGTGGGTGTAGGATGGGTGTAGGGGGGTGTAGGGGTGTGGGTGTAGGGGGGTGTAGGGGTGTGGGTGTAGGGGGCGTAGGTGTGTGGGTGTAGGTATAGGGGTGTGTGTGTTGGTGTAGGGTGAGTGTGTGGGTGTAGGGTGGGTGTAGGGGGGTGTAGGGTGGGTGTGATGGTGTAGGGTGAGTGTGTTGGTGTAGGGTGAGTGTGTGGGTGTAGGGTGGGTGTGGGTGTAGGGTGGGTGGGTGTGGGTGTAGGGTGGGTGGGTGTGTTGGTGTAGGGTGAGTGTGTGGGTGTAGGGTGGGTGTGTTGGTGTAGGGTGAGTGTGTTGGTGTAGGATGGGTGGGTATGGGTGTAGTGTGGGTGGGTGGGTGTGGGTGTAGGGTGTGTGGGTGTAGGGTGGGTGTTGGTGTAGTTGGAGTTTTACCTGACAGTTCCGAGGTCAGAGGTTTACCCCTTGATATATGTTCTTGTTCTACTGTATTTTTGTAACCTAACCCGACCCGACCCGACCCGACCCGACCCGACCCGACCCGACCCAAGCTAAATTACTGTAGACTGGATTATCACGTCGCAATATTTTTCATTACAACATAATTTCTAGCTAAGCCACCCCTTAAAAAAATGCCTAAACCATCGTCAAAAAACAAAGGAATTGGCACTATGAACCCCCCCCCCCCCCCCAGGTATAGTGTCATGGTAACATTTAGACGTGCAGGAGATGCCATTGTGTACGTTTAACATTCCATGACCTGACTTGACCTGACTTGATCTGACTTTGTGTTGTGGGAGCTATTTAACTTCTCTTTTACGCCGTGACGAGTTTAAGTGCTAATGTATTTTCAGTTTCTTTTTTTTTTTAGTAAAGTCTTTAAATTGAGCCAGGAGAACTTAGCCACCAGTGACCTTTGGGTAATTCAATGACGCCTTCAGGTGGGTGTTGGTGGTGCTTTCAGGAACACGGAAGAAAGGAAGCTTGTTTACAGGTCTTTCAAAAACGCGTAAATGTGGTATGAGAAAAGTATAGATCGGTTAATGGTAGAGGTTAATGGTAGAGGTTAATGGTAGAGGTTAATGGTAGAGGTTAATGGTAGAGGTTAATGGTAGAGGTTTATGGTAGAGGTTAATGGTAGAGGTTAATGGTACAGGTTAATGATATAGGTATTAATGGGTTAAGTAAAGGCAGGAGGGCGAGGCAAGGAGTTAGATGGATCAAAGAACATTATAAGTTATGACCCCTGAGGCACAACAACATTTGGCAGGATTAGCAAACATATAGAGAGGTGGGCTGTGGTCGCCATCCCTCGGACACTAAGATGACGCCTTGACTGATAGATGTATTTACGTTTTGAGGATCACATGATAACTGTATTTAGTATATCCCAAAGATCTTCACTCAAGAGATTGTAGAGGAACACTTGTTAATGATCTGACGCAAGTGAACTTAATAATAATAATAATAATAATAATAACAACGGTGACAATAACACGAGATCAGTGACAACATATAATGCGCTAAGCTCCAGGGGGGGGGGGGGGGGGGCGTGTTTTGTTAAGTCAAGCTCCGTAAAGTTTGTTGAGTGTTGAAAAGCTTAGTGTTACTTCTCTGTTACTTACACACACTACACTCTCTCTCTCTCTCTCTCTCTCTCTCTCTCTCTCTCTCTCTCTCTCTCAGGAAGGTGTGGTACAGTACCCTAATGTCCTGCCAACATGACATATGGTAACGTTAGTGTGAGCCTAACAGTACAGAGAGGGCGAGCACACACACACACACACTCCACCATACCACACAAACAATCCCACCACACACACCCACTCCACCACACAAACACCCCCTCCACCACACACACCCCCTCCACCACACAAACACCCCCTCCACCACACAAACACCCCTCCACCACACAAACACCCCCTCCACCACACAAACACCCCCTCCACCACACAAACACCCCCGCCACCACACAAACACCCCCTCCACCACACAAACACCCCCTCCACCACACAAACACCCCCTCCACCACACAAACACCCCCGCCACCACACAAACACCCCCTCCACCACACAAACACCCCCTCCACCACACAAACACCCCCTCCACCACACAAACACCCCCTCCACCACACAAACACCCCCTCCACCACACAAACACCCCCTCCACCACACAAACACCCCCCCCCAATAGTCCAGTCAATAGCTGCTAAAAATCTCTTGGAAACAGAAACAAAACTATCTAGACAGTGTGAGTGAGGTGAGGCAAGGTGTGGCTCAGGTGAAGACACGGTGAGGCAAGGTGTGGCTCAGGTGAGGACACGGTGAGGCAAGGTGAGGCAAGGTGTGGCTCAGGTAAAGACACGGTGGGGCAAGGTGTGGCTCAGGTGAGGACACGGTGAGGTAAGGTGAGGGCAAGGTGTGGCTCAGGTGAGGTCACGGTGTAATTAACCTGTCGGATTATATGTTCTTACGTTGACCTTCAGTGTTATCAGTGTGTAATGTCTGCCTGCGTGTGTTTAGGGGGTGTTGTTTGCGTGTGGGGGGGGGGGGTGGTGATGTGTGTGGGGATAGTAGTGTTTGTGTGGGGGAGTGTGTGTGTGTGTGTGTGTGTAATAATAATAATAATAATAATAATTAACGGTTTATTGAAAAAGTTCTGCAGCCCGAAGGCTGAAAATATACATTGGACATAAATGACTTATTACATACATTGGTGGTTTAACAAAAGCCTTCATTAGAGAAAGGTAAAGGAACATACAGTGAACATACAGATTAATGTAGGTGTTGAACAGCAAACTCGTAGTGTAGTAACTCCCTCCCAGATGGTGTTAGGAGGAACTCACGTGGTGTAGTAGTTCCCTCACAGATGGTGTTATGAGGGACCTCACGTGGTGTAGTAGTTCCCTCAGATGGTGTTATGAGGGGCCTCACGTGGTGAAGTAATTCCCTCACAGATGGTGTTATGTGGGGGGCTCACGTGGTGTAGTAACTCCCTCACAGATGGTGTTATGAGGGGCATCACGTGGTGTAGTAATTCCCTCGCAGATGGTGTTATGAGGGGCCTCACGTGGTGTAGTAATTCCCTCGCAGATGGTGTTATGAGGGGCCTCACGTGGTGTAGTAATTCCCTCACAGATGGTGTTATGAGGGACCTCACGTGGTGTAGTAACTCCTTCACATATGGTGTTATGAGGGGCCTCACGTGGTGTAGTAACTCCCTCACAGATGGTGTTATGAGGGGCATCACGTGGTGTAGTAATTCCCTCGCAGATGGTGTTATGAGGGGCCTGACGTGGTGTAGTAATTCCCTCACAGATGGTGTTATGAGGGGCATCACGTGGTGTACCCACAGATGGTGTATGAGGGCATCACGGGGTAATTCCCTCACAGATGGTGTTATGAGGGGCCTCACGTGGTGTAGTAATTCCCTCACAGATGGTGTTATGAGGGACATGTGGTGTAGTAATTCCCTCACAGATGGTGTTATATGAGTGAGGTGTGGTCCCAGGCCTTCCTATCGTAGACGGATTAACACATCGCTGGTTGTTGTTGGGTCTCACCGGCCGTTATCACTGGGTACCTGGGACCTCACTGTGTGAAGGTTAACTTGGGTACGACTGTTACTGTTGAGTTGTTCTCACTGACTTAAGCACTGTTCACCACTGTTCACCTCTGTTTAATACTGGTTCCGTTCCTTTCCTAAATGAAATTGTAACTTCTGGCGAGAACTTGTTGATATTCCGATGGGGAGGAGGGTTCAGGAGAGGGAGTTGGTATGGGCCAACTTAACAGTTGACCTGGCTGCTCCGAGAGGAGCGCCAGGTACGTCTTGACCCTTCGGTGGTCAAGGATGTAGTGTGTGTGTGTGTGGTACTGATGGTAATGGTAATATATGGTGGATGATAATGGTACCACCAGATATAAGACCTTCCTTCCTTCCTTCCTTCCTTCCTTACCACACACCAGGATAAATTGAATTAACAGGAGTTGAGAGGTTGACTGCTAACACCACCCTCCCCCAGGGCACTCAACCCTGCCTCAGGTGTTAAGGCCGTAATTTACTTCCTCACCTGCAGCACCGACCAATTATAGGACCAGAACATAATTACTAAACAGCATTATAGCCCCAACACCGATATCAAGATAGAGGTATAATATTGACTTAGAATTTTGTGTACTAATTATAAGCGAGGATTGTATGTTAATATGTTATGTGAGACAGACAGACAGACAGATAGACAGATACACAGAGAGACAGACAGACAGACAGACAGACAGACAGATACACAGACAGATGATAAGGTAAAGAGAAGGTAAATATTTATTTTCCAAACACTGACTGTCTTCTCCGACACCCAGGATGTGTCTGGCCGTGTTGACGAGAGATGATCCAGCCGGCTGCACCTGGTCTGTGTCTGTGTGTGTGTGTGTGGGGATGAGAATAGCAGACAGCTGGCGAGAGAGAGAATCACGACTAGACACACACACACACAGACATAACTAGACAGACAGACACAGACAGACAATCACCTTAAGGACTAGCACCCCCCCCCCTCCTGGACCAACCAACTTACACGAGCAATTAAGGGCGTCAGGTGTGTCGATACAGGTAACAGCCACCTACTCATTCCCCCCCCCCCCCCCTCCGGTTGGTTCACTCACACCTAAAAACACCATTGGCGGAAGTGGATAGTTAGGTGGGGGGGGGGGGAGGTCTGTAATCTCTCTCTCTCTCTCTCTCTCTCTCTCTCTCTCTCTCTCTCTCTCTCTCTCTCTCTCTCTCTTCTTCACACAGTATACTAAGCCTTCAGTACTCAAGGAGGCACTGTACTCGACCCCCCCCCTCGACTTGTGAAAGAGACCTACGGGTACTTGTAAGCCCGGACCTACGGCCTAGAAAACAGTGCGTTAATGTTCGAAATAAGGCAAACAGAGTATTGGGTTTTATATCTAGAAGTGTAAGTAATAAGAGTGCAGAGGTCTTATTGCAACTATATCTTGCGCTAGTCAGGCCGCACCTCGATTATGCGGTTCAGTTCTGGTGCCCCTATTATAGAATGGATATCAGTTCACTAGAGTCGGTGCAGCGAAGAATGACAAAAATGATTCCGGGACTTAGAAACCTTCCATATCAGGATAGGTTAAAGAAACTTAACTTGCATTCCCTAGAAAGACGAAGAGTGCGGGGAGATATGATAGAAGTATTTAAGTGGGTGAAAGGAATCAATAAAGGGGATATAGATAAAGTTCTTATAATATCCGAGCAGGATAGGACTCGGAGCAACGGATTCAAGTTGGATAAGTTTAGGTTTAGGAGGGAGATAGGAAGAAACTGGTTCACAAATAGGGTGCTGGACGATTGGAACAAGCTTAGCAACTTTGTAGTAAGTGCTGGAACTCTGGAAAGGTTTAAAAGGAGGCTAGATAGATTCATGGATGATAGAGAGTGGTAGTAACTCTCGACAGGAGCTGCCATGCACAGGCCAACCAGCCTATTGCAGACTCCTTATTTTCTTATGTTCTTATGTTCATCTGTCAAGTTAGGTGTTCATTTACGACCTGGTGCAATCGTGGGGAACGAACCAGTGACTCTTAGGACAAAAGGTGGGTGCTCCATCCACTCGGCCGCCGGTTCCGCCTCGTGGTCGTGTTATTGTTGTGATGTAAGAGGTGTGGGTGGTCACTAACGTCTTCATGGAGAGAGAGAGAGAGAGAGAGAGAGAGAGAGAGAGAGAGAGAGAGAGAGAGAGACCCTTAATCTATCATTTATTAATTTTCTTTAGGGAGAAATTCATCTGACTATTTCTCATCAGTCGAGATAGAAAACTAGGAACACTGCCAAATAGAGATAACTTTTTTTTTTTGTCACAGCTCCAAGTCTGGTGATTTGTTCTCCATACCTGAACTATATTTTATGAGCCGTACCTTTGTCATATAAAACCTTTGATCTAAATTTATATTCATGATTATATTTGAAAAGTTACATATATATATATTTTTTTCTTTTCGGTCCAAATCGATGTTATAAATTTTTCCCCCTAAAAGGTTCTTCAGCTTGTCTATGGTAAGGATTTTCCCCGGCCATTAAACCTTCTTCTCCCTGTTGGAAGCTTAGAGCAGCCTGATCCTACACGGGGGATGTATATGAGGCAGACCTTAAGCTATAGGGCAGGGGAGGGGCACAGTTTTATACTCTGAGGTGCTTATATACGTCTTATTATTATTATTATTATTATTATTATTAATATTATTATTACTACTATTATTATTGTTATTATTTTTGTTATTATTATTGTTATTGTTATTATTATTATTATTATTATTATTATTATTATTATTATTATTATTATTACTACTACTATTATTATTGTTATTATTTTTGTTATTATTATTGTTATTATTTTTGTTATTATTATTGTTATTATTATTATTATTATTATTATTATTATTATTATTATTGTTGTTGTTGTTGTTGTTGTTGTGGGATGTTTTTGTTGTTGTTGTTGTTGATGTTGTTGTTGTTGTTGTTGGCAAAAATCAAATATATAATTCAGACACAAATTCAACGAAAAAAAAAATTTATTGGAACGTTAATCTCAAACTCCCACTAAACACTGATGGTCTTCGTAAAAGTTCTTCCAGGTATAATTTTTTTTGTCACCAATAAAACCCACATAAGGGCGACACTTACTCGTCTTTATAGAGAATAATGGACCAATAATATAAATAGTTTCCATATTATTGAAAACATGAGGTTATAGTTTTGGAGGGGGGTTGTGGGGGGGGGGGTTGTGGGGGGGTTGTGGGGGGGGGGGTTGTGGTGGGGGGGGGTTGTGGGGGGGTTGTTTGTTATTAAGTGAATGATGAGATGATGGAGGTTGTGTTCTCTCTCCCGCTCTCTCCCTCACCCTCTCCCCCCTCTCTCTCTCTCTCCCTCTCCCTCAGCCTCCCCCCTCTCTCTCCCTCTCCTCCCTCTCACCCATCATTACCTATGTGAATTATTCCGCTCTTGTTACCTGTTGGGGGAGCCTCACTGATCCTTGGAGTGGACGGCTGCTGTGTTGTCCCCAGAGAGAGAGAGAGAGAGAGAGAGAGAGAGAGAGAGAGAGAGAGAGAGAGAGATTTTTCGTTGGCAGCCTTAATAAGATCTCACGGAGCTAATTGCCTAACCTAACCACACCTCCTAACCTAACCTCACCTCACCTTCTCACCTCACCTCACGTCACCTCACGTAACCTCACCTCACCTCCTAACCTAACCTCACCTCCTAACCTAACCTCACCTCCTAACCTAACCTCACCTCACCTCACCTCACCTCCTAACCTAACCTAACCTCACCTCACGTAACCTCACCTCCTAACCTAACCTCACCTCACCTCCTAAGCTAACCTCACCTCCTCACCTCACCTCACCTCACCTCATAATAACAAGCTTTAATACATCCATTTAAGTACACCCATTTTCTATAACCCGAAGCACTTAACAATCGAATTTGACCTTTGACCTCTAGTTGTGACCTTACCCTATGACCTTTGACCCATGGACGGACGAGCGGATTACTTGTATCGCATCACGTTCGTCTTTTTTTTTCTCTCACAATTTACAGTAGAGGAGATATGGACACAATACGCCTCTCTTCCTCCTCTTTATTCCCCTTCTTCTCTTTATTCCTCTCCTCCTCCTCCTCTTTATTCCTCTCCTCCTCCTCCTCTTTATTCCTCTCCTCCTCCTCTTTATTCCTCTCCTCTTTATTCCTCTCATCTTCCTCTTCTTTATTCCCCTCCTCCTCTTCCTCTTTATTCCTCTCCTCCTCCTCCTCCTCTTTATTCCTCTCCTCCTCCTCTTTATTCCTCTCATCTTCCTCTTCTTTATTCCCCTCCTCCTCTTCCTCTTTATTCCCCTCATCCTCCTCTTCCTCCTCCTCCTCTTTATTCCTCTCCTCCTCCTCTTTATTCCTCTCCTCCTCTTCTTTATTCCCCTCCTCCTCCTCTTCTTTATTCCCCTCCTCCTCCTCCTCTTTATTCCCCTCATCCTCCTCTTCCTCCTCCTCCTCTTTATTCCTCTCCTCCTCTTCTTTATTCCCCTCCTCCTCTTCCTCTTCTTTATTCCCCTCCTCCTCCTCCTCTTTATTCCCCTCCTCCTCCTCCTCTTTATTCCTCTTATCCTCCTCTTCTTTAAGCTGGATTTGAGCAACGTTGTAACGCGATTAAGTGTTGGGAGCTTTATCCTCTCACGCGCGTGCACACACACACACATACACAGACACACATACAAACAGACACAGATACACATAAACACTGGTACACACACACACACACACACTCACACACACACACACACACACACACACACACACACACTGGCTAGGGCCCAAAATGAGACTAAACTGGCCTCATACCAAGACTCTCAGGCCTATAAGGAGAGTGTCATAGGGGGAGACTCATACAGTAGTTGTGGTAGATGGTGGTTGATGGTGTGGTAGATGGTGGTTGATGGTGTGGTAGATGGTGGTTGATGGTGTGGTAGATGGTGGTTGATGGTGTGGTAGATGGTGGTTGATGGTGTGGTAGATGGTGGTTGATGGTGTGGTAGATGGTGGTGATGGTGGTGATGGTGGTAGATGGTGGTTGATGGTGTGGTAGATGGTGGTTGATGGTGTGGTTGATGGTGTGGTAGATGGTGGTTGATGGTGTGGTAGATGGTGGTTGATGGTGTGGTAGATGGTGGTTGATGGTGTGGTAGATGGTGGTTGATGGTGTGGTTGATGGTGGTTGATGGTGTGGTAGATGGTGGTTGATGGTGTGGTAGATGGTGGTTGATGGTGTGGTAGATGGTGGTTGATGGTGTGGTAGATGGTGGTTGATGGTGTGGTTGATGGTGTGGTAGATGGTGGTTGATGGTGTGGTAGATGGTGGTTGATGGTGTGGTAGATGGTGGTTGATGGTGTGGTAGATGGTGGTTGATGGTGTGGTTGATGGTGGTTGATGGTGTGGTAGATGGTGGTTGATGGTGTGGTAGATGGTGGTTGATGGTGTGGTAGATGGTGGTTGATGGTGTGGTGGATGGTGGTTGATGGTGTGGTAGATGGTGGTTGATGGTGTGGTAGATGGTGGTTGATGGTGGTTGATGGTGTGGTAGATGGTGGTTGATGGCGTGGTAGAGAACAGATTATAGCCATGTATTCTCCTGACGGCGTCCCTGTAGGAGGCGCAGTAGAGAGAGAGAGAGAGAGAGAGCGTTCAAATAACTCTCAATCACACACACACACACACACACACACTAAGACACACGCCCCATATCTCACCCTTGTCGATGCTTCACAAATATGGGTGGGTGGGTGGGTTAATGGGTGGGTGGGCCAGCGAGTTAGGCTAGTTAACCTAAGCCAAGCTAGCCGTTCATAGGTTACTTAACATAGTATAAATGTTTATGTTTTTGTATGTATGTAAGTGTATTTGTAAGTAGAGTGTACGAAGACGTGTGTGTGTGTGTGTGTGTGTGTGTGTGTGTGTGTGTGTGTGTGTGTGTGTTTCTCCTTGTTGTCTTAGCACTTTCTTGTTACTATTGACCACACAGGTAACTCACTGATCACACAGGTATCTCAAGGTAACTCACTGATAGCACAGGTAACTCAAGGTAACTCACTGATCACACAGGTAACTCAAGATAACTCACTGATCACACAGGTAACTCAAGGTAACTCACTGATCACACAGGTAACTCAAGGTAACTCACTGATCACACAGGTAACTCAAGGTAACTCACTGATCACACAGGTAACTCAAGGTAACTCACTGATCACACAGGTAACTCAAGGTAACTCACTGATCACACAGGTAGCTCACGGTAACTCACTGATCACACAGGTAACTCAAGGTAACTCACTGATCACACAGGTAACTCAAGGTAACTCACTGATCACACAGGTAACTCACGGTAACTCACTGATCACACAGGTAACTCACGGTAACTCACTGATCACACAGGTAACTCAAGGTAACTCACTGATCACACAGGTAACTCACGGTAACTCACTGATCACACAGGTAACTCAAGGTAACTCACTGATCACACAGGTAACTCAAGGTAACTCACTGATCACACAGGTAACTCAAGGTAACTCACTGATCACACAGGTAACTCAAGGTAACTCACTGATCACACAGGTAACTCACGGTAACTCACTGATCACACAGGTAGCTCAAGGTAACTCACTGATCACACAGGTAACTCAAGGTAACTCACTGATCACACAGGTAACTCACGGTAACTCACTCGCCACTCAGGGAACTCAGCGGAGGAGAGTGGCCGAGTAACAAGTATTTTAAAAGCGTTACACCATCGTAAATAGAGTGTATGTGTGTGTGTGTGTGTACAGCCGAATTTTAAACACCGATATATTTGATCTCGTGTGCGTCCTTGTGTGTACATGAACCACTGTATGTGTTGTTCTGTGTACATGATCCACTTTGTGTGTTGTTGTGTGTACATGAACCTCTCACAGGTGCACATGAGGTAAGGTACACTAATTACTGGTAACGATGCAGTAGGGTCAAGGGTCAAGGGTCAATCCTCCTGTGTTATGTATGGGGGGTCAATGCAGGTCAAGGGGGGTGGCAGTCACTTAAATCCTCGAGCCCAACTACGGCGTTAGGTTAGGTTAGGTTAGGTTAGGTTAGGTTAGGCTAGGCTAGGTTAGGTTAGGTGAAAAATGATTTACGAGAAATAAAACTCAGACTTAATTATCGAAAACAATATTAATAATATTAACTGTTCATTAATAGAGTTGCAGCCGGTGACTGAAAATATACAAACTGACATGTGATTTAGACATAATGAAATGAGTTCAATACATTTACAGGGCTCTACAGTACTGTGTGTGTGTGTGTGTGTGTGTGTGTGTGTGTGTGTGTGTGTGTGTGTGTATATATATATAACCACGTGTGTGTTCTCGTGTGTGTGCCCGTGTGTGTATAACCATGCGTGTCTGTGTGTACTCGTGTGTGTATGTCCGTGTGTGAGTATAACCATGCGTGTCTGTATGTACTCGTGTGTGTATGTCCGTGTGTGTATATAACCATGCGTGTCTGTGTGTACTCGTGTGTGTATGTCCGTGTGTGTATATAACCATGCGTGTCTGTGTGTACTCGTGTGTGTGTGCAGCCAGAATCCACCGTCAATATTCACAGGTGCTAAAAGTCGAGCCTCGGAAAAATACACTAGGAACTTGGCGTATAAATTGAGCGGCTCCTGGCAGACAGTGGTCGGCTGGAAATGTATAAAACAAGGGATTTTTTTTCTCACAGGATGTTGAAACGCACTTGGTCGTCGCGTTCATCCTAGAGATAAAACAAGAGAACCTTTTTTTTTTTTCCTAGGATGTTTGACTCTCAGTTGGTTGTTGTGGTTATATAGACAGACAGACAGACAGACAGACAGACACACAAGCAGGAAGGCAAATTACAAGACAGACAGACAGACAGACAGACAGACACACAAGCAGGAAGGCAAATTACAAGACAGACAGACAGACAGACAGACAGACAGACGTTTGACGAGAGGAGTGAAAATATATCTGAATAGTTTTCGTTTTAATTCAGCTTGTGGTGGACTGTGGTGGGCTGTGGTATAGTGTGGTGGAGTGTGGTGGACTGTGGTAGAGTGTGGTGGACTGTGGTGAAGTGTGGTGGAGTGTGGTGGACTGTGGTATAGTGTGGTGGACTGTGGTATAGTGTGGTGGACTGTGGTGAAGTGTGGTAGAGTGTGGTGGACTGTGGTGGACTGTGGTGAAGTGTGGTAGAGTGTGGTGGCCTGTGGTGGACTGTGGTGAAGTGTGGTAGTGTGTGGTGGACTGTGGTTTAGTGTGGTGGACTGTGGTATAGTGTGGTGGACTGTGGTATAGTGTGGTGGAGTGTGGTGGACTGTGGTAGAGTGTGGTGGACTGTGGTATAGTGTGGTGGAGTGTGGTGGACTGTGGTATAGTGTGGTGGAGTGTGGTGGAGTGTGTTGCATTAAGTAAACTGTTCCCACTGTGTATTGAGTAAGCCGTCTCGCCCTGTTTACTGCTCAGGGAGTGGTGGGTGGCAGGGTGGGTTGGGTGGGTGGGTGGTAGGGTGGGTTGGGTTGGGGGGATTTTGCTGGCTGTGTGTCTTAGTGTGGATAGATAGATAGATAGATAGATAGATAGATAATTACAGGCCAGTGTCAGGTGGTCCGAAGATGGGTTCCTTCCTCCTGTGCTGACACCTGGCTGACAGTATCTGGCCGCCCACCTGCTGACCTGCTGATGAGACGCTAAGTGCTGACTCGTGTGTGTGTGTGTGTGTGTGTGTGTGTGTGGGCGTGGGTGGTCAAAGCTCTGCAGGTTAAAAGTCAGAATTTGAGGTCAAGGTTACAGGTCACAGGTTAGAGGTCAAGGTTACAGGTCACAGGTCAAAGTTAGAGGTCAAGGTTACAGGTCAGAGTTAGAGGTCAAGGTTACAGGTCACAGGTCAGAGTTACAGGTCAAGGTTACAGGTCAGAGTTAGAGGTCAAGATTACAGGACCTCAGGTCAGAGTTACAGGTCAAGGTTACAGGACACAGGTCAGAGTTATAGGTCAAAGTCACAATCCCACTTCCCGTCTTCTTCTCGTCATCCCTGTAACACACTTCTCGTTTTCTATGAGTCTTCCCGTCTTCTTCTCGTCATCCCTGTAACACACTTCTCGTTTTCTATGAGTCTTCCCGTCAGTTCTCGTCAATCCCTGTAAGCACAGTTCTCGTTTTCAGAGGTCTTCCCGTCTTCTCGTCATCCCTGTAACGCACTTCTCGTTTTCTATGAGTCTTCCCGTCTTCTCGTCATCCCTGTAACACACTTCTCGTTTTCTATGAGTCTTCCCGTCTTCTCGTCATCCCTGTAACACACTTCTCGTTTTCTATGAGTCTTCCCGTCTTCTCCCCTTCACTCCTGGGTAAAAAACAGGACCCAGGCCAGATATCTCGCCATTCTTATCGAATTCTGTCGATTTTCTCATCTCACTTCATCTTTAAAATCGATGGCGGCGCCGACACTTTGTTTACAAATACACCTGACATCCCAGCCTCCGAATGCGTTGTTTCTTGGCTTCCTCTCTCTCTCTGTCACTTCTCCGTATGGTTCGTTGCTGAAGACGAAGCCAAGTTATATAATTGGATGAAGCAGTGTTGATAGTATCCATGTGTTTGTTTGTCTTATGTTTTGGGTTAATAATTTTTACATTTAATTATGTAACTTAAGTGTCGAAGGCCAAGTCAAGTCGCATAATCGGACAAAACTAATTGGACATTATATTAATTCGTTAATTATTTTGGTAAAAGTTGGTAAAAATATATAAATTCGTTCAATATTCATTATTCATGTACTAACTAGTCTATTGTTTATTTATTTATTTATTTTAGCAACATTCATTTGTTTATTCATAGGTATTTTGAAACATTATGGGTAAAAAAATAATGCATCCCCCCAAATATATTTCTTCCAAAAAAAAAAAATAATCTACAAAAATTTATTCCTTCCCCCCAAAATATATTCCCTCCAAAAAAACTACAGCTTCAACATTAATATTTTCGAACTAAATTTTTGTTGGAGGTAAAACAAAAAAAGTTGAGAAACTCCGTGTTTAGAGCCACACTACCACGACCCCCGGGTGAAAAAACTGTCTATATGTAATGTCTGTACCCCTCTCTCTCTCCTATTTTTCACTACTTCTTCCATTCTCTACGTATTTATTTATTTTCTTATCTATATATTAGTTTGTATGACGTCAAGGAGGAACAAGCAGACCACTAACTTTGATCTGACACCTAACCTAACCCCTCAGGACTCAAAACGCTAAAATCAAAATAGTTAGTGAAACTTGGGTTGGAATCACCGTAGATTTGCTGAGCGTCAACACCCGTTTTCTCTCGTGTTTTAGGGGAAACTTGGGTAATCTTCTTATGACGCTTGACTGATGGTGAGGGTTTAACAGTGACAGCGTGTGAGAGGCGTCAAGGGACGTCCACTGGTCTCAAGATTTGGGTTGAGGTGTCCCGTGGTCTTCTAGGAGTGTCCAGTGGTCTTGAGGAAGTGTCCAGTGGTGTTAAGGGTCATAGAAGGTCTTAGGCAGGTTAGAGTGAGGTGTCCATTGGTCTAACGTAGCGTCTAGTCTGCGGCATCCATAGACCTACAGACCAACACTCCTCTCCGCCTCCCCGCCCCGCCCCGCCCCGCCCCGCCCCGCCATGCCCCGCTATGCCCCGTCCTCCGTTCCCCGTCCCTTGTCGACCTCAGGGAACACCTCTCCTGACAACGAGGACATAGACTTTACCCCAAGTAGTGAGTGGACAAGACCCTCCTCCTCCCACTGAGCCACTGTATCAGCTTCTACACTCCTCCTTCATCAGCTTCTACACCCCTCACTCAGGCTCCTCCTACACTCCTCCCTCAGGCCCCCTCCTTCAGACTCCTCCTTCAGGCTCCTCCTTCAGGCTCCGTAAACTTTGGTCTCAAAAGGGGCCGAGTTTTCCTCCCGGTGGTAATCAAAGGAAATTCCAACACAGACACTCAAAGAAAAATTCCCCGCACTCACTTGGACAATTCAACACACGGGTAGAGGAATACAGGTAGAGGAATACAGGTAGAGGAATACAGGTAGAGGAATACAGGTAGAGGAATACAGGTAGAGGAATACAGGTAGTAGGTAGGAGGCAGCTACCAAACAGGGAGGTACTATCTTCCCAGGAGGTACCACCTTGGAAGATATTGGAAGTATAATGTGTTGTCTAATGGTAGACTCTGTTGCCATGTGTACCCAAGTCCCAGGTCTCAATTGTTTCTCTTACTATTGACAACACAACATACATATGTTGTTTCTCACGTTTGATATTTTTTGTATTTATTTATGGCCTTTTATTATTATTATTATTATTATTATTATTAGTAGTAGTAGTATTTTTATTTTCACCCCCTGTGCCCTGGTGAGCCAAGGGGTAGAGGAATAGCTCACAAAAGACCTTACTGGTTCCTGGAGTAATTGATAATGTTGTTTCCGTATTCAGGTACCAATTTATGATAATAATTAATTTTTTTTCTCTCTCTCTTTACAGGTACGTGTTAATGAAGGTCCTTAATGAGTGAGAGACAGGTGTTCCAAGCAGGTGTTAATTAAAGGTAAGTAACAGGTGAATCAATTGTTGTTGATTTTCATTTTTGTATTGGAGTTGGACAGAATTCATCCCAGAGTCGAATCACACCTGAGTCGAATTATATTCTAAAAGGAAATCATATTTGAGCTCGGGTCGATTCATATGAGAACTAGAATCGAATCACACGCAAACTAAAATCGAATCACACACAAACTAGAATCGAAACACACGCAAACTAGAGTCGAATCACACGCAAACTAAATTCGAATCACACGCAAAATTGGACCGAATCACATAAACTAGAATCAAATCACACGCAAAATATTACAGAATCACACACAAAGTAGAATAAAATCGCACGCAAACTAGAGTCGAATAACACGCAAACCAGAGTCGAATCACATCCACAGGGTCATGTTTTCTACCCGGCCAGTCCTGATGTTTCCCCCAGAGAGATTAGTCGCGTTTACAAGCCTGATTCCCCCTGGTCCTGAAGCTTGAGTCGAGGCTTCACCAGGCTGGAGTGAAGCCTTAATATGTACCGTAGTGAGAGAGAGAGAGAGAGAGAGAGAGAGAGAGAGAGAGTGTCACCCGCGGGTCTGGTTCAGTTACCTTGCTTAATGGGTGAGTTCCCAGGACCTCAGACGCCACCCTGTTGGTGAAGAAGGAGGGACGGGAGGGCCCCTGTCACTCCTGTCATGTCTCCCAGTCAATCTTTTGTCCCCTCCTGTCTTCTCTGTCTTTTATCTCCTGTCTATGTGAGAAGAACTGTCTATTAGTGAACGTAAATCATTGCTGTATTGTCAATTGTCTTTTCTTTTATTTATTTCACCACTTCCTTGTTATTGTATTTTGTTTTATTCCCTCTCATCCTCTGTCTCTTCTATTTCACTTAGTGTCTTTTCTATCCGTCCGTCCATCCATCCATCCATCCATCCATCCGTCCATCCATCCATCCGTTCGTCCATCCGTCCGTCCGTCCGTCCGTCCATTCCATCTGTTATTATCGTTCGACGTATATTTTTCAAATTTTCTTTAATCCTCTCTCTCTCTCTCTCTCTCTCTCTCTCTCTCTCTCTCTCTCTCTCTCTCTCTCTCTCTCTCTCTCTCTCTCTCTCTCTCACACCTGAATGACCTGTCCCGAGTGACGGCCATTATGGGTCATTACCAGCCACAGGCGTCACTATGCTCACCTCTCCTCTACTGTCCCACCACTGGACCGTCACGTACCGGGCCAGATCACCACTGGACCGTCACGTACCGGGCCAGATCACCGCTGGACCGTCACGTACCGGGCCAGATCACCGCTGGACCGTCACGTACCGGGCCAGATCACTGCTGGACCGTCACGTACCGGGCCAGACCACCACTGGACCGTCACGTCCCGGGCCAGACCACCACTGGACCGTCACGTACCGGGCCAGATCACTGCTGGATCGTCACGTACCGGGCCAGACCACCACTGAACCGTCACGTACCGGGCCAGATCACTGCTGGACCGTCACGTACCGGGCCAGATCACTGCTGGACCGTCACGTACCGGGCCAGACCACCACTGGACCGTCACGTACCGGGCCAGATCACTGCTGGACCGTCACGTACCGGGCCAGACCACCACTGGACCGTCACGAACCGGGCCAGATGTACCACCTCACCGTCCATCCTAGAGTGCCACTGAGTCAAGGCCTGCTACAAAAGGTGCCATTTTATACCAGGAACAAGTGCCATATTGTAGTAGGAAAAGGTGCCAGTGTACCCAAGGGAAAGATGCCAAATGATGCCACACCCCACGCTCCAACAGGAACAAGTGCCAGGGTAGAGCAAGAAGAGGGCCAAGGTTCACTAGGAGGAAAAAAAAATGAGTGCCACGTTTTAAGTCAGGGTGAAGATGGTTGTCAGAGGTAAGTGGCAGCAGGTGGGTGGCACTCGGTCACGTGTCTCTCTGGACTCTTGTGCAAATAATGGGCGTTTTGCTAACTCTCTCTCTCTCTCTCTCTCTCTCTCTCTCTCCTCTCTCTCTCTCTCTCTCTCTCTATTTCTCTCTCTCTCTCTCTATTTCTTTCTTTGCCTCCGTCCCTTTCTTTTTCCTGTCTGTCTGTCTGTCTGTCTGTCTGTCTGTCTCAATAGAGTTATCTATCAATCTATCTATTTATGTCTCCGTATATCTATCAGCTATTTATCTTTGTCTATTTATGTATCATTTATCTATCTATCTATCTATCCATCCCTCCCTCCCTCCCTCCCTCCCTCCCTCCGTCCATCCATCAATCCACCCATCCATCCATCCGTCCATCCATCTATCCATCCAACCATCAATCCGTCCATCCATCCATCCATCCCTCCCTCCATCCATCCATCCAACCATCCATCCCTCCATCCATCCAACCATCCATCCATCCAACCATCCATCCCTCCATCCATCCATCCCTCCATCCATCCATCCAACCATCCATCCCTCCATCCATCCAACCATCCATCCCTCCATCCATCCATCCCTCCATCCATCCATCCATCCACCACCCACCACCCATGTCTGTCAACTTACTCCCGCTGTCTTGGTTTAGTCACCATTCATAAATTTATCGTTCACATAATTCACTTTAATTCTCCTGTCATGAATAATTTGATAATTTACACAATTTTTACCTGTATATATTTTGTTCTGTGTGGAATATTTACATTTTTCTTATAAATTTACAATATACTTTTTTTTTAGGGGATAAATCGTCGAGGGAAAATATTTATTAACTATAAGCAAAATATTTCACTGCAAAATATTTCATTGACACTTTATAAATTTTCACCTAAAATATACTATATAATTTTATGTAAAAAATTTCCTGGTCCAGAATTCTCCGTAAATGTCCAGTTCAGCGAAAATTTATCAATATTTCACTCAATTGATAATATGTGAACGATTGAAAATTTACAAATCACTAATTTTACACTATAACACAGGTCATCTTTCACCCGAATACCTATCGATCTATTGGGACATATTCACAAACTCACCAAAATTTGTGTTGGGAATAACTCATCGTTGCAGAAGATTTGTGTCCGGTGTGCTGACAAGCTCATAACTCAGCCATTTTGTCTTTGAAATATATCGCTTATCGTTTATGTTGTAAATTTGTGATTCTCCCTCCGGTCAGGCTCCTTCTCACTCTCCCAGCTAGGCTCCTTCTCACTCTCCCAGCTAGGCTCCTCACTCTCCCAGCTAGGCTCCTCACTCTCAGCTAGGCTCCTCACTCTCCCAGTCAGGCTCCTTCTCACTCTCCCAGCTAGGCTCCTCACTCTCCCAGCTGGGCCCCTCACTCTCCCAGCTAGGCTCCTCACTCTCACAGCCTCGTAAGTGTAGAAGTGAGAATGTGTCTAACTTGTTAACAACTTAAGTTAAAAAAGTGAACGTATCTAGTTAAGGTAGAGTCTCAGTGTTAATTTTGTCTCCTAACTGGTGCTAAGTAAACGTATCTAGTTAAGGTAGAGTCTCAGTGTTAATTTTGTCTCCTAACTGGTGCTAAGTGAACGTATCTAGTTAAGGTAGTCTCAGTATTAATTTTGTCTCCTAACTGGTGCTAAGTAAACGTATCTAGTTAAGGTAGAGTCTCAGTGTTAATTTTGTCTCCTAACTGGTGCTAAGTGAACGTATCTAGTTAAGGTAGAGTCTCAGTGTTAATTTTGTCTCCTAACTGGTGCTAAGTGAACGTGTCTAGTTAAGGTAGAGTCTCAGTGTTAATTTTGTCTCCTAACTGGTGCTAAGTGAACGTATCTAGTTAAAGTAGAGTCTCAGTGTTAATTTTGTCTCCTAACTGGTGCTAAGTGAACGTATCTAGTTAAGGTAGAGTCTCAGTGTTAATTTTGTCTCCTAACTGGTGCTAAGTGAACGTATCTAGTTAAGGTAGAGTCTCAGTGTTAATTTTGTCTCCTAACTGGTGCTAAGTGAACGTGTCTAGTTAAGGTAGAGTCTCAGTGTTAATTTTGTCTCCTAACTGGTGGTAAGTGAACGTGTCTAGTTAAGGTAGTCTCAGTGTTAATTTTGTCTCCTAACTGGTGCTAAGTGAACGTGTCTAGTTAAGGTAGAGTCTCAGTGTTAATTTCGAGATTTTATTTTTAATTTATTTTTTATTTCACTTGAGTCAGTCGGGTACACTCTCACATACTCGGTCGCAAAGGAATCTTTAGGGTACGAAATATTTGGTAATCTGCTCCACTACTCACCACAGCACAACACTATTCACAGCAACACCACCACTACTCACCACAGCACAACACTATTCACAGCAACACCCCCATCACCATCACAACACAACACTATTAACGCCACCACAACACCACAACACTATTCACATTAACACCCCCATCACCACCACCGCACAACACTATTAACAGCAACACTACCATCACCACACAACACTATTCACAGCAACACCACCATCACCATCACAACACAACACTATTAACAGCAACACGACCATCACCACCACAGCACACCACTATTAACACCACCACCACCACCACAGCACAACACTATTAACAGCCACACCACCACCACAGCACAACACTATTAACAGCAACACCACCACCACAGCCTTCCTCAGCGTGGTAAACTGACCCACATTGTCAAGACAGCAAAATAATCTGTGTTTTAAAAGATGTTTTTGTCGTTCCTCTTTTTCAAATCTGATTTAATTAAGTGAAACGCCGAGATGTTGTCAGTTTTTCGTCTCGTTTTCCTGTGGGAGTGATGGGAGGGGGGAGGGGAGGGGGGGAGGGGAGGGGGTGAAGGCAGTGGATGAGAGGAGGGAGGGCGTGAGAGGAGAGGAAGGGGAGAGGGTAAGGGAGAGTAAGGGGGGGGGGGGGGTAAGGGAGGGGAGAGAGAGGGTTTGACACATTTTCAATTGCATCTGGAAAGTGAGCTGAAAGTGGTGGTGGTGATGGTGTTGTTATTGGTGGTAGTGATGATGGTGATTGTGATGATGATGATTGTGGTGATGGTGGTAGTGGTGTTGTTATTGGTGGTAGTGATGATGGTGATTGTGGTGATGATGATTGTGGTGATGATGATTGTGGTGATGATGGTAGTGATGATGATGATTGTGGTGATGGTGGTAGTGATTATGATGATTGTGGTGATGATGGTAGTGTTAATGGCGGGTGTCTAATCTTCAGGTCAGCACACAGGGCCTGGGGAGCACCTGGAGGTCACGTCAGGTCAGCACACAGGGCCTGGGGAGCACCTGGAGGTCACGTCAGGTCAGCACACAGGGCCTGGGGAGCACCTGGAGGTCACGTCAGGTCAGCACACAGGGCCTGGGGAGCACCTGGAGGTCACGTCAGGTCAGCACACAGGGCCTGGGGAGCACCTGGAGGTCACGTTAGGTCAGCACACAGGGCCTGGGGAGCACCTGGAGGTCACGTTAGGTCAGCACACAGGGCCTGGGGAGCACCTGGAGGTCACGTCAGGTATTTTAGGTCAAAAATACATCCATATATGAAGATAAACGACCAAGAACTGACCCAATATTTTGACCTCTCGTGTAAAGGTGTCGGAGGTGTGTGAGGCATTAATAGGCATACTCGTAGAGGCATCGGTGGGCATATAGAGGCATCAATAATTATATTCCTCGAAGCATCAATAGATATACTCCTCGAGGCATTTATAGATAAATTCGTAGAGGCATTAATAGACATACTCGTAGAGGCATCAGTGGGTATATAGAGGCATCAATAGATATACTCTTCGAGGCATCAGTGGGCATATAGAGGCATCAATAGATATAATCGTAGAGGCATTAATAGGCATACTTATAGAGGTATCAGTGGGCATATAGAGGCATTAATAGGCATACTTATAGAGGCATTAATAGGCATACTTATAGAGGCATTAATAGGCATACTTATAGAGGCATCAATGGGCATAAAGATTAGCCCCCAGCTTATTTCACCTGATGATGAAACACCCTAATGCAACCGGGGGGCTTAGGTGAGGTGAGGTTAGGTGAGGTGAGGTGAGGTGAGGTGAGGTGAGGTGAGGTTAATAATGAATTATGTAAAACGGACGTAATTACAGTGTGAGGTGAAACACATACAGCTGCTGTAACTCTTTAGGGTGAGTTATGTGTCTCTGTAGTGGTGGGCGGCAAGAGAATGGGCGGCAGGAGGTAGAATCGGCCGCCCACTTAATCATCTGGGTGGGCGGCGGGAGAGTGGGTGGAGGATGGGTGGGTAGAAGATGAAAGGAAGCTAGACCATCCACTCGATCATAGGAGTGGATGGGTGGGTGGGTGGTGTGGGTGTGGTAGAGGTATGCCGCCCATTCCTCATGCAGGGTGGGTGGCCATCGGTTAAAGTAACTTCCCTCTCCTGTAAATATTTTCCGATCACGCTTGTTATTCATAGCCTCACCCCCTCCCCTCCCTATAGCCGACCACAGGACCATTCTGGACACCTGGTGGGCCATTCTTCACCTCTAGTGGACCATGATGGACCTCTAGTGCACCATGCTGTGACCTGTAGTGGACCATGCTGGACCTCTAGTGGACCATGCTGTGACCTCTAGTGGACCATGCTGTGACCTCCAGTGGACCATTCTTGATCTGTAGTGGACCATGATGGACCTCTAGTGCACCATGCTGTGACCTGTAGTGGACCATGCTGGACCTCTAGTGGACCATAATGGACCTCTAGTGGACCATGCTGTGACCTCTAGTGGACCATTCTTGATCTGTAGTGGACCATGCTGGACCTCTAGTGGACCATGCTGGATCTGTAGTGGACCAAGCTGGACCTCTAGTGGACCATGCTGGACCTCTAGTGGACCATTCTTGACCTCTAGTGGACCATGCTGGACCTCTAGTGGACCATTCTTGATCTAAAGTGGACCATGCTAGACCTCTAGTGGACCATGATGGACCTCTAGTGGACCATGCTGGACCTCTAGTGGACCATTCTTGATCTGTAGTGGACCATGCTGGACCTCTAATGGACCATGCTGGACCTCTAGTGGACCATTCTTGACCTCTAGTGGACCATGCTGGACCTCTAGTGGACCATGCTGGACCTCTAGAGGACCTTCCACCGTTACCATCACCTTCCACCATTACCATCACCTTCCACCATTACCACCACCTTCCACCATTACCACCACCTTCCACCATTACCTTCCACCACCACCTTCCACCATTACCATCACCTTCCACCATTACCATCACCTTCCACCATTACCACCACCTTCCACCATTACCTTCCACCATTACCTTCCACCACCACCTTCCACCATTACCACCACCTTCCACCATTACCTTCCACCACCACCTTCCACCATTACCATCACCTTCCACCATTACCACCACCTTCCACCATTACCTTCCACCACCACCTTCCACCATTACCATCACCTTCCACCATTACCATCACCTTCCACCATTACCACCACCTTCCACCATTACCTTCCACCACCTTCCACCATTACCACCACCTTCCACCATTACCATCACCTTCCACCACCACCTTCCACCATTACCATCACCTTCCACCATTGCCACCACCTTCCACCATTACCACCACCTTCCACCATTACCTTCCACCATTACCTTCCAACCATTACCACCACCTTCCACCATTACCACCACCTTCCACCATTACCTTCCACTATTACCACCACCTTCCACCATTACCATCACCTTCCACCATTACCACCACCTTCCACCATTACCTTCCACCACCACCTTCCACCATTACCATCACCTTCCACCATTACCTTCCACCATTACCATCACCTTCCACCATTACCACCAATAGGGCAGAAATTATAGAGGGAAATAAGTCTTGTTAATGGCGGATGACTAACGAGAACACCTGAGCTAATTAATGAGTCACTTGAGGCCCCAGGTGTCAACTCAGGCACAGGTGGAGGGAAATTTCGGTGCACCTGAAGATTAGACACCCTAGCTTATACTGAGATTACTACCTAACCTAACTATACCTAGCATACCTAACTAACTCTAACCTAACTACCTAACCTAACACCAACACCTAACGCCAACCTAACCTAACCTACGTAGCGGCGTGACTCTTCCCCCTCCTCCCACCCCCTCCCCCAGTTCTTCCCCTTCCCTTTAAACCATTCTTCCTTCTCCTCCCCTTCCTCTTCCCCTTACTTCTTCCTTTTAAACCTTTTTTCCTCCCCTTCCTCCTTCTCCAACCCTTCTCTTTCCCTTTAAATCATTCTCTTTTCCCTCTACCACTTCCATTTTACTGTTTCCTTCCTCCCCCTCTCCCTCACCTCTCCCTCACCCCTCTCCCCCCCCTTCAACCCCCAACGAGAGAGATGTTCCACGCAATTTTAAAATTTTCACTTGTACCATCAGCCACCTCCTCCCCTCCCTCCCTCCCTCCTCCTCTTCATCACTTCCCTCCCTCCCTCCCTCCCTCACCTCCCTCCACTTCCCTCCCTTCCTCCCTCCCTACTGAAGAAGAGTGCCAGTGCCACCCTCCCACCCTCCCTCCCTCCCTCCCTCCTGAAGAAGAGTGCCAGTGCCACCCTCCCTCCCTCCCACCCTCCCTCCCTCCCTCCCTACAGAAGAAGAGTGCCAGTGCCACCCTCCCTCCCTCCCACCCTCCCTCCCTCCCTCCCTCCCTCCCTACAGAAGAAGAGTGCCAGTGCCACCCTCCCTCCCTCCCACTCTCCCTCCCTCCCTCCCTACTGAAGAAGAGTGCCAGTGCCACCCTCCACTTCCCTCCCTTCCTCCCTGCCTACTGAAGAAGAGTGCCAGTGCCACCCTCCCTCCCTCCCTCCCTCCCTCCCTCCCTACTGAAGAAGAGTGCCAGTGCCACCCTCCCTCCCTCCCTCCCTACAGAAGAAGAGTGCCAGTGCCACCCTCCCTCCTTCCCTCCCTCCCTCCCTCCCTACTGAAGAAGAGTGCCAGTGCCACCCTCCCACCCTCCCTCCCTCCCTCCCTCCCTACAGGAGAAGAGTGCCAGTGCCACCCTCCCACCCTCCCTCCCTCCCTCCCTACTGAAGAAGAGTGCCAGTGCCACCCTCCACTTCGTCTTGGGTGGTAATAGTGCCATGTGTCATCACTCTGGCCACACAACCATAATTTAGACTCAAGGTAAATCTATACTTTCTCCACCACCAACTTCTTTCTCCATCACCAACTTTCTCCACCACCAACTTTCTCCACCGCCAACTTCTTTCTCCACCACCAACTTCTTTCTCCATCACCAACTTCTTTCTCCATCACCAACTTCTTTCTCCATCACCAACTTCTTTCTCCATCACCAACTTCTTTCTCCACCGCCAACTTTCTCCTCCAATAACTTTCTTCTCCACCAACTTTCTCCATCACCAACTTCTTTCTCCACCACCAACTTCTTTCTCCATCACCAACTTCTTTCTCCACCACCAACTTTCTCCTCCAACAACTTTCTTCTCCACCAACTTTCTCCTCCACCAACTTTCTCCTCCACCAACTTTCTCCTCCACCAACTTTCTCCACCACCAACTTTCTCCTCCACCAACTTTCTCCTCCACCAACTTTCTCCACCGCCAACTTTCTCCTCCAATAACTTTCTTCTCCACCAACTTTCTCCATCACCAACTTCTTTCTCCACCACCAACTTCTTTCTCCATCACCAACTTCTTTCTCCACCACCAACTTTCTCCTCCAACAACTTTCTTCTCCACCAACTTTCTCCTCCACCAACTTTCTCCTCCACCAACTTTCTCCTCCACCAACTTTCTCCACCACCAACTTTCTCCTCCACCAACTTTCTCCTCCACCAACTTTCTCCTCCACCAACTTTCTCCTCCACCAACTTTCTCCTCCACCAACTTTCTCCTCCACCAACTTTCTCCTCCACCAACTTTCTCCTCCACCAACTTTCTCCTCCACCAAATTCTCTTCACAAAATTTTTAAATGGTCTTCCTGAATCATGGTGGTGGACCGGGTATGGCACGCTGACCACTGGACCGCTCGTTATGTACCACTGGACCGCTCGTTATGTACCACCTGGACCGCTCGTTATGTACCACCTGGACCGCTCGTTATGTACCACCTGGACCGCTCGTTATGTACCACCTGGACCGCTCGTTATGTACCACCTGGACCGCTCCTTATGTACCACTGATCCGGCTCTTATGACCATTGGGCAATCCCTTAACAGATAGACAGACAGACGGACAAACTGACACACACACACACACACACACACACACACACACAGTTAGACATAGACATACACAGACACAGACACACACACACAGAGAAAGAGACTGATACAGACATACAGACAGACAGACAGACAGACAGACAGACAGTCCAGGAGTTTCTAAGCTGGGGACGACAACAGCAGACTCTGAGAAGGAACGACCAAGACGACCTATTGTTGACTGTGTCCGATGATCAGAGAGAGAGAGAGAGAGAGAGAGAGAGAGAGAGAGAGACTATGATAGCTATATGTTATCCAATATTAATGAGGTAACAGCTGAGAGCCTCCCCTTGAGCCTTATTGTGTTTACATTGTGATCAGCTGATAATCTATACAAGAGGCTATAGCTAAGTCACCCCTGTGTTACTTCCCTTATTTTCTTCTTATTTTTCTCTTATTCCTGTTTTCTTTTTGTTTGTTTTTTATTAATTCTTCTTGTTCCTATTCGTGTTAATATTTTATTTTTCTTCTTTTTTTTTTTTCTTTTTGTTGTTGTTGTTGTTTGTTGTTGTTTTTGTTTTGTTGTTCCTCTTCTTTGTCTCGTGTTTAGTTGTTTTCTTACACACGCTATTCTAACCTCATAATCCTCTTCCTCCTCCTTTTTCTCTCCTTCTTTTTTCTTCTTCTGTTATCCATTTTCCTCCTCCTCCTTCTTCTTCTTCTTCTGTTCCTCCTCCTCCTTCTTCTTCTTCTGTTCCTCCTCCTCCTTCTTCTTCTTCTGTTCCTCCTCCTCCTTCTTCTTCTTCTGTTCCTCCTCCGCCTTCTCCTCTTCTTCTGTTCCTCCTCCTCCTTCTTCTTCTTCTGTTCCTCCTCCTCCTTCTTCTTCTTCTGTTCCTCCTCCTCCTTCTTCTTCTTCTTCTGTTCCTCCTCCTCCTTCTTCTTCTTCTGTTCCTCCTCCTCCTTCTTCTTCTTCTGTTCCTCCTCCTCCTTCTTCTTCTTCTGTTCCTCCTCCTCCTTCTCCTCTTCTTCTGTTCCTCCTCCCCCTTCTTCTTCTTCTGTTCCTCCTCCTCCTTCTCCTCTTCTTCTGTTCCTCCTCCTCCTTCTTCTTCTTCTGTTCCTCCTCCTCCTTCTCCTCTTCTTCTGTTCCTCCTCCTCCTTCTTCTTCTTCTGTTCCTCCTCCTCCTCCTTCTTCTTCTTCTGTTCCTCCTCCTCCTTCTTCTTCTTCTGTTCCTCCTCCTCCTTCTCCTCTTCTTCTGTTCCTCCTCCTCCTTCTTCTTCTTCTGTTCCTCCTCCTCCTTCTTCTTCTTCTGTTCCTCCTCCTCCTTCTCCTCTTCTTCTGTTCCTCCTCCTCCTTCTTCTTCTTCTGTTCCTCCTCCTCCTTCTTCTTCTTCTGTTCCTCCTCCCCCTTCTTCTTCTTCTGTTCCTCCTCCTCCTTCTCCTTCTTCTGTTCCTCCTCCTCCTTCTCTTCTCCTATCACCCATCTTCCTTTACTCTACACCCCTCTTCACTAGATCTATCCACCCTATCCTCTACTCATCTCCCTTTCTCTTCTTCCCTCTTTTATTAACTATTATTATCTCACCATCCTATTCTCTCTTCCTCTATCTCCCTCTCCTCCTTCTGTTCTTCATCTCCTTCCCTACGTAGAGGTGATTCCTATTAAACCGATCACTACATCAAAAGGTAAATGTGTTTGAAAGGGAAGTTGATTTATCGTTAATAGTCTAAATCACAAAGGAAAATAAAGAATGTTTGTTTGTGTGAAAAAGATCGTCTGTTTGTGTGAAAAAAATCGTGTTTGTGTGAAAAAATCGTCTTTGTGTGAAAAAATCGTGTGTTTGTGTGAAAAAAATCGTGTGTTTGTGTGAAAAAATCGTGTTTGTGTGAAAAAATCGTGTTTGTGTGAAAAAAATCGTGTTTTTGTGTGAAAAAAATCGTGTTTGTGTGAAAAAATCGTCTGTTTGTGTGTTTGTTTGAAAAAGATCGTCTGTTTGTGTCTTTGTGTGAAAAAATCGTCTTTGTGTGAAAAAAATCGTCTGTTTGTGTGAAAAAGATCGTCTGTATGTGTCTTTGTGTGAAAAAATCGTCTGTTTGTGTGAAAAAAATCGTCTGTTTGTGTGTTTGTTTGAAAAAGATCGTCTGTTTGTGTGAAAAAAATCGTCTGTTTGTGTGTTTGTTTGAAAAAGATCGTCTGTTTGTGTGAAAAAAATCGTCTGTTTGTGTGTTTGTGTGAAAGAGGTTGTCTGTATGTGAAAAAGATCGTCTGATCGTCTGTTTGTGTGAAAAACATTGTCTGTTTTTGTGTTTGTGTGTGTTAATATGTTATTTGTTGGTGAGTATGGATACCTGCAACATAGTATTATTATAAGCTACTAGTATTACAAGCTACTAGTATTACAAGCTACTAGTATTACAAGCTGCTAGTATTACAAGCTACTAGTATTACAAGCTGCTAGTATTACACGCTACTCGTATTACAAGCTGCTAGTATTACAAGCTGCTAGTATTACAAGCTACTAGTATTACAAGCTACTAGTATTACACGCTACTAGTATTACAAGCTACTAGTATTACAAGCTGCTAGTATTACACGCTGCTAGTATTACAAGCTACTAGTATTACAAGCTGCTAGTATTACAAGCTGCTAGTATTACAAGCTACTAGTATTACAAGCTGCTAGTATTACACGCTACTCGTATTACAAGCTGCTAGTATTACAAGCTGCTAGTATTACAAGCTACTAGTATTACACGCTACTAGTATTACAAGCTGCTAGTATTACAAGCTGCTAGTATTACAAGCTGCTAGTATTACAAGCTACTAGTATTACAAGCTACTAGTATTACAAGCTACTAGTATTACACGCTACTAGTATTACACGCTACTAGTATTACAAGCTGCTAGTATTACAAGCTACTAGTATTACAAGCTACTAGTATTACAAGCTACTAGTATTACAAGCTACTAGTATTACACGCTACTAGTATTACACGCTACTAGTATTACAAGCTGCTAGTATTACAAGCTACTAGTATTACAAGCTACTAGTATTACAAGCTGCTAGTATTACAAGCTGCTAGTATTACAAGCTGCTAGTATTACAAGCTACTAGTATTACAAGCTGCTAGTATTACAAGCTGCTAGTATTACAAGCTGCTAGTATTACAAGCTACTAGTATTACAAGCTGCTAGTATTACAAGCTACTAGTATTACAAGTTACTAGTATTACAAGCTGCTAGTATTACAAGCTGCTAGTATTACAAGCTGCTAGTATTACAAGCTACTAGTATTACAAGCTGCTAGTATTACAAGCTGCTAGTATTACAAGCTACTAGTATTACAAGCTGCTAGTATTACAAGCTGCTAGTATTACAAGCTGCTAGTATTACAAGCTGCTAGTATTACAAGCTACTAGTATTACAAGCTGCTAGTATTACAAGCTGCTAGTATTACAAGCTGCTAGTATTACAAGCTGCTAGTATTACAAGCTGCTAGTATTACAAGCTACTAGTATTACAAGCTGCTAGTATTACAAGCTGCTAGTATTACAAGCTGCTAGTATTACAAGCTGCTAGTATTACAAGCTACTAGTATTACAAGCTGCTAGTATTACAAGCTACTAGTATTACAAGCTGCTAGTATTACAAGCTGCTAGTATTACAAGCTGCTAGTATTACAAGCTACTAGTATTACAAGCTACTAGTATTACAAGCTGCTAGTATTACAAGCTGCTAGTATTACAAGCTGCTAGTATTACAACACGAACCAAATCTTCCCTTCCCTGGAATAAGATTAACCACACCGCTCTTTCATCTTTACAATTTTACCTTAGTTGAATAAACCCGGAATATATTGCAAGCGAATCACACACACAGACGCACACACACACACAGACACACACACACACACAGACACACACACACACACACACACACACACACACACACACACACACAAGAAATATGCGGTGCTTCACAAAATAGACGAGTTGTAATCGAGTTTGTTATTTTATTAAAGTATAAATACATTGCAAGGTATATCAGGGTTTATTGCAAGCGAATATATTGCAACTTGATTAAATATTTCTCTCGCTCTCTCTTTGTTTGGAAAAAGAATCTGTTTTATCTCTTGTATGCAATGGTGTTTTTTTTTTTATCCTTGCAAGGTGTTTGTATTGCAAGTGTAGTGAAGTTTATTGCAAGCAAATCAATTTCAATTCACACTGGGTAATGCAGTTGGTATTTATTTGGGTGATTTAGTTTTTGCATGGAGGAGGTTTGCATTGTGGGTAGGTTAGGTTAGGTTTGGTTAGGTTTGGTTAGGTTAGGTTAGGTTAGGTTTATTGCAAGTGAGTTATAATTAAACCACAGTATGGTTTTGTTTTGTTGATAGTGAAGTCTTTCCTTTCCTTTCTTTTCGTTTCCTTTCATTTCCTTTCGTTTCCTTTCCTTTCCTTTGTTTTCCTTTCCTTTCCTTTCTTTCTTTTCCTTTCCTTTCCTTATGTAATGGCCTCTGTCTCATCAACAGAAGTATTATATAAATGGGTTCATTACATTTGATTTATATACTGATTCATCCCCTGTAACTTTCCACTTGCTATGAGTTGTCATGCTCTTATCACGTGATTGATAGCCTCCTTGGGGTGCTGCCAATGACTGAATGGGTCAGCACATGGGTCAGCTCGGATAAGCCGGCACCCACGGGAGTCACACTCGTAATCTCACATCGAGAGGACGTGATTAAACGGTCTATTTACATAGCCGCCGTTCTCTCTCTTCACACTCATAGATAGTGGAAGTTACGGTTGATTTACACTCAGGAATTATAGAAACAATATTTTTTCAATAAAAGAAGAAACAGACAATTGGCTTTTGCTACTCTAACCCAATATAATATAAATGTACTAGCCTGGTTAACCTCGACAGAATCCATAATTAACCAGCTAGAACACTTTCCTTGATTTTATGATGATGTTTTTGAGAGAAAGTTATATCTATTTTTGCTTTCTTAATTATAATACGTTCTCTACTTTCACTAGTTATGCCTTTCTTTTATGTTGTGATGGCGGGGTTTTAGAAAGTGGGTGTACTGTATGAGAGTATTTACTTTTATAATACTTTCTTCAGCTTTCTTCATCAAAATACCTCTGCTTTGCTTTCCCAATTTACGTTTTTCCTTTCTGTTATGGTGTGATAGTGATGTCTTAGAAAGTAAGTGTACTGTATATGAGAATATTTACTTTCATACTACATTCTCCAGCTTTCTCCATCCAAAATACCTCTACTTTCACTATTACATCTTGGTAACTCCTTTCATGTATGTTTTTAGAAAGTAAGAATATATAAGATTTACTTCTCTAATACTTTCTCCACCTTTCTCCATCCAAAATACCCTCCTTTCACCATCCTTTCACCATCCTTTCACCCTCCTTTCACCATATATCTTTTGTCTTGGTGATTTATTCTTTAGAGCAAGAAGACTGTGACCTGTGTTATACAATGTTCTATCCTTAAACACTTTGACCGGAAGGAAGTCGAATGTTTATATAAGGGAAATACATTTTAAAATACACCTGGAAATAAATCAAAATCTAATAAAGTCTCTATTGCAAGGTAGTGTAAGTTTATTCCAGGTAAATTTATTTCAAACACCCAGGTAGGAAAAGTTTGTTTGGTGTAAAGAGAAGAAGAATTTGTTTCATTTGTTTAAGTTTATTTCAGACACACACACACACACACACACACACTCTCTCTCTCTCTCTCTCTCACTGGCGAAAGAAGTGCGTCTGGCGTTAAGGAAATGCATCTCTCACCTCCAACATGATCTGTCTTGAATGCTTCACCTGCTCCGGCACCTCCAGATTAAAGATTCCTTCGTCACCTCGCTCCTACTGACGAGGGGGAAGGAGTCCTGGTGACGCCCTTCGATAGCTCACGTCACCAATTCACACCAAGTGACTAGAGAAAGTTTTAGAAAAGAGAAAGGTGTGGACGGAACCAGCTTTCTAAACATGTCACCAACAAGCAGTGAAAGGAAAGATTTTTGAAGAACTGAACTGAAGAAAGTTTAATAAGTTAATTTGCTTTCTAAAACATCACCACCACACCATTAGTGAAAGAAAAAGTTTATTACAGTAGAAAGTCTAACATAACATCAACATATAACCCATGAAAGTAAATGCTTCCGAGAGAAAGTAAAAGTAAGAATCGTCGGGTGAAAGCGAGGCAGGAATAGATAAAATCTCATTAACACGTCATGGGGTAGAACGAGAGAGAGAAAAAGAGAGTTGTTTTTAGAAAGGAAAAGAAAATCATTTTAGACAGGAGAGTCGGTTTATACAGGAAAGGAAATCCGTTTAAGATAGGAAAGGAAAATCACTTCTACGTGTTTACAGGTCACTGGTCATTTACAGTTATTAACACTTTATTTACATATTTCTGCAGGTGTTAGTGCAGGTGGGCGTGTCATTAACAGGTTGCAGGTTACTAGTCATTTTATTTACACACTTCTGCAGGTGTTAGTGGTGGTGGACGTGTCATCAACAGGTCGCTAGTCATTTACACTTTAATTACATCCTTCTGCAGGTGTTAATGCAGGTTACGTCCACACCTGTTTAGTCTTTACCTGTGTTCCAATTATCGCTTCCTTTCACAGTTCAATTTTAACTCTCGTGTTGCCAGCCAAGGGGAGGGACACACTCCTCCCGACTTCTAACTAATGTGTTTTTATAATAGTTTCCCCTCTAGTTTCTCATGGCGTCGTTTTCTGTGGTTTATTCCCCTCTGACTAAAGGTGTGGGGGAATATTGAATTGGGTTTGATTAGTCTGTTTGTCAGGTGTGTGTGTTTTATTTGAAAGTATGATTATAAAAAAAAACGTCAATTTGTGTTTTTTGTTTTGTTTTAGAAATAAGTGGAGAGATTTTGTTGTGTATTTGTAATGTTGTTTGTTTGTTTGTTGTTGTTTTTGTTATTCCTGTTGTTGTTTTTATTGTTATTTTTTGTAGTTGGTTTTGTTGTTGTTGCTTTTGTCGGGTTTTTGTTGTTGCTTTTATTGTTGTTGTTTTATTTATTTTTTGCATTATTATTGTTGTTTTTGTTGTTGTTATTGTTGTTGTTGTTGGTGTTGTTGTTGTTGAGTTTCATTCATTTCTAGATTTCTTTCACTGTCTTGGTAGGTCAGGTCAGGTCAGGTTAGGCCAGGTCAGTTCAGGTCAGTTCAGGTCAGGTTAGGTCAGGTTAGGTTAGGTCAGGTCAGGTCAGGTTAGGTTAGGTCAGGTCAGGTCAGGTCAGGTTAATGACAACAACGCACTTTTCACTTCCTTGTTTTATTTTCCCTGTGACACGGTTTGGATTTTTGTTACTTTCAAAGGTTTAATTTCTTTATCTCTGTGGTAGGTCATACTTTCTATTGTACTTAAACTTTCTATTTTTTCTCTCGTATTTTCTATTGTATTCATACTTTTTTTTATACTTTCTATTTTACTCAATCTTTCTATTTCACTCAAACTTTCTATTTTTAGCAAACTTTCTAATTAACTAAAACTTTCTAATTTATTCAAACTTTCTAATTTACCCAAACTTTCTAATTTATTCAAACTTTCTAATTTATTCAAACTTTCTAATTTACTCAAACTTTCTAATTTACTCAAACTTTCTATTTTACTTAAACTTTCATTTAACTCATACTTTCCCACACCTTCCCCTGACACTCCTCCCCTCCCCCACACCTCCCCCTGACACTCCTCCCCTCCTCCACATCTCCCCCTGACACTCCTCCCCCCCCCCACACCCCCACCCCTTCACCCCTCCCCCCCCCTCTCCCCCTGACAACGTTACCACCAAAAACATTTCCTCCCGGTGCTGGTGTGGTTGTCTACTATTTAGGGGGAAGGAGGGGAGGGGGGAGGGGGGGAGGGTGGTCATTTCAGCACTGTTATCTGGTACTTAGACAAAAGCCACAGCATCAGGAGAGTCACTGGGGGGGGGGGGAACTACTCTGAAAAAGTTTGTGTTAGCAGGAGGAGAAATGTCATGGTGTAGGAGGGGTGTGGGTGTGTGTAGGTGTGGGTGTGGGGTGGGTGTGGGTGTGGGTCTGTGGGTGTGGGATGGATGACACATTGGGTTGGGTCGACTTCCTTGTTCATTATATTTGAGGCAGCCATGACTCTCTCTCTCTCTCTCTCTCTCTCTCTCTCTCTCTCTCTCTCTCTCTCTCTCTCTCTTGTAATTGACACACTCGTCTTTACTCCGCTCATTAACTCAGCAGCCAATCAAATCGTCTGAAATCAACTCCTTAGCAGTCTCAACAGCCAATCATATCGTTGCTCCTTGTTCTGCTCAATAATTCAGTAGCCAATCAAATCACCTTAAATTAACACACATCCACATTCCACCACTCAAGATTTACCCCGAGAGAGAGAGAGAGAGAGAGAATACCACCCACCCACCCCACCCACCCTCTCTCATCCATCCACCCACCCACCCTCTCTCATCCACCCACCCACCCACCCACCCACATATCCACACAAGCAAGAGAATTAAACATTACTTAAATCCAGCAGCATTTGTCGGGGGGGGGGGGGGGGGGGTGAAGGAGTGAGTTAACGTGTGGATGGAGAGTCGACCTTCCTCCTTCTCCTTCTTCCTCCTCCTTCTTCCTCCTTCTCCTTCCTCCTCCTCCTTCTTCCTCCTCCATTTCTTCCTCCTCCTTTCCCACCCTTTTTCTCCCTCATTCCTTCCTTCCCTTAGCTCATTCTCTCCCTGTCCTCATTCCTCATCCCCTCTCTCCTTCCCCTCCCCCCTCCCCCCCTCCCCTCCCCCTCCCCCCTCCCCCTCCCCCTCCTCCCCAGAGCACTAGTGAGATTTTCCTCCCCTGCTTGTGTGGAAGAATTGTCGCTCTTATGTGTACCTCCCATTAGGGTCAAGGTCGCCGGCCAGACCCAGGAGGAGGAGGAGGAGGAGGAGGAGGAGGAGGAGAGGAGGGGAGGAGGGGAGGAGGAGGAGGAGGAGGAAAGGTTTTAATTAAGTCCATGAATGACTGTTTGGTGATGACTGGCAGTAAGAGGACAAAATACAGTCATTAGTCCTTCACCAAGATGACTGTTAGTGTATCTGACTGGGTTAAGACCGGGAGCATAACAGTTCAAGTCCTTCATCAGATACATTAACTGCCCTGTTCATCTAGAGACTGTTAGTTGACTGGTTGTGACTGGAACGGATGCTCACAGTCTCTCTGAAACTCGCTAATGACCCCTTAACCAGGAGGTGAATGACCAGTTAAGGGGGATGAATGGTTTAAGGGGGGAACCTGGACTAAGGGGGGAGGGGTAAAGGTTTAAACTAAGGGGTGGAGGGTGTGATTGGTTGGGTGGCTGTGGTCGGGAGGCTGTGGTCGGGAGGCTGTGGTCGGGAGGCTGTGGTCGGGAGGCTATGGTCGGGAGGCTGTGGTCGGGAGGCTGTGGTCGGGAGGCTGTGGTCGGGTGGCTGTGGTCGGGAGGCTGTGGTCGGGAGGCACTTAATCCTCCCCCTCCCTCTCCTCCACCACTTCTTCCTCCTCCTCCTCCTCCTCCTCCTCCTCCTCCTCCTCTAAACAGACGAGTCAACAGCATCATACAGTGCACTAGAGTCAGGTGAGTTCTACACTGAGAGCTGTGCTACACTTGGTCTCTCTGTTGACATACTGTAGCCTAGACATGACTATTCTCCCCACACCCCTGACATTCTCCCCACACCCCTTGATATCCTCCCCACACCCCTTGATATCCTCCCCACACCCCTCAATATCCTCCCCACACCCCTCAATATCCTCCCCACACCCCTTGATATCCTCCCCACACCCCTGATATCCTCCCCACACCCGTGATATCCTCCCCACACCCCTTGATATCCTCCCCACACCCCTTGATATCCTCCCCACACCCCTTGATACCTTCCCCACACCCCTGATATTCTCCCCACCAAAGTTTGGACCGCGTATTTGGTATTCTTCACACGTGTCTCCCAGGCAGTAAATATCACGGGCCAGTTACGTTGAGCAGAGTGGCCATCCTCTCTCTCTCTCTCTCTCTCTCTCTCTCTCTCTCTCTCTCTCTCTCTCTCTCTCTCTCTCTCTTATATTTCTTCCATTTTCTTTTCTGTCTCTTTTCCTCCTGTCTTCTTATTTCCTCTTCCAGTTCTTCCTCTTACCATCAATCTTCTCACTGTCTTCCTCTCACCCATTTGCCTCTTCTTCCTCTTCTTACCTTCCTTGGTCTCATTCCTCCTTTTTTTTCCTCTCTCTCTCTCTCTCTCTCTCTCTCTCTTTCACACGATATCGAAGGACATTTTTTGTATAGGTTGTCCGTCCGTTCCTTTGTCCGTTCGTCCGTCCATCCGTCTGTCCGTTCCTCTGTCCGTCCATCCGTTCGTTCCTCTGTCCGTTCCTCTGTCTCAAAAAGGGAGACAGAGCATCAGCGTCACATTACCGGCCGATCAGTTTGACGTCAGTAGTGGGGAAATTTCTTGAATCAATTATAGCAGATAGCATCCGATAGCATTTAGAGAAAAGCAAATTAACCTACGACTCTCAACATGGGTTTACAAAGGGAAAATCTTGTCTAACAAATCTGTTGACGTTTTTTAGGAAAGTCTTCGAGGTAGTAGATAATGACGAAAATTACGATGTTATTTACTTAGACTTTAGCAAAGCATTTGACAGAGTACCGCATCAGAGGCTTCTGAGAAAAGTTAAGGCTCATGGTATCGAGGGGAAAGTTTTAAATTGGATAAAATCATGGCTCACCGATAGAACACAGAGGGTCAGCGTAGATGGTGTTAAATCTGAGTGGGGCCGTGTAACCAGTGGGGTTCCCCAAGGGTCAGTACTAGGCCCACTCTTATTCATAATCTACATAAACGATCTAGATACTGGGATCAGCAGTGACATAAGCAAGTTTGAGGATGACACCAAAATAGGGCGGCAGATTAATTCAGGGCAGGATGCAAATGCACTACAAGAGGATTTAAATAAACTGCAGGAGTGGTCAGAAAAATGGCAAATGAAATTCAACACCAGCAAGTGCAGCGTACTTAATATTGGAAGAACAAATACTGTTAATGTATACAGCCTTAACAACATCAACCTAGAGAAGTCGACTTGTGAAAGAGACTCAGGGGTACCTGTAAGCCCGGACCTCCGGCCTAGAAAACAGTGCATTAATGTTCGAAATAAGGCAAACAGAGTATTGGGTTTTATATATAGAAGTGTAAGTAATAAGAGTGCAGAGGTCTTATTGCAACTATATCTTGCGCTAGTCAGGCCGCACCTCGATTATACGGTTCAGTTCTGGTGCCCTTATTATAGAATGGATATCAATTCACTGGAGTCGATGCAGCGAAGAATGACGAAAATCATTCCGGGACTAAGAAACCTTCCATATCAGGATATGTTAAAGAAACTAAACTTGCATTCCCTAGAAAGACGAAGAGTGTGGGGAGATATGATAGAAGTATTTAAGTGGGTGAAAGGAATAAAAGAACATAAGAACATAAGAATGGAGGAAACTGCAGCGAGCCTATTGGCCCATACTGGGCTGTCCCATTTACGCCCAACCCCTATTGCTCATATAAGCATCCAACCTATGTTTGAAGCTCTCCAGCGTATTCGAGTTAATGATGATATCTGGTAACTTGTTCCATTCATCCACTACTCTGTTTCCAAACCAGTGTTTACCAATTTCGCGCCTAAATCTAAATTTGTCTAATTTAAAACCATTGTTACGAGTTCGCTCCTGGTTGGATAGTTTGAGTACCTTTGTAATGTCCCCTTTGTTTAGCCCTGACTTCCATTTATACACCTCTATCATGTCGCCCCTCGCTCTACGTCTCTCAAGGGAGTGCAAATTAAGATGCTTTAACCTGTCTCTGTACTCAAGGTTCCTAATGCCCGGGATTAGTCTTGTCATTCTCCTCTGGATTCTTTCCAATGATTCTATATCCATTCTGTAATACGGTGACCAGAACTGCACTGCGTAATCCAGGTGAGGTCTCACAAGTGCAAGATATAATCTTAAGATGACCTCGCTAGTCTTGTAACTAACACTCATTTGTATGAACCCAAGTACTTTATTAGCCTTGCTACGAGCAAAAACACATTGTTTACTTGGCTTAAGATTCCTACTTATCATTACTCCTAAATCTCTCTCGCAGTCGGATTTCTCAATGGCATCGTTGTTCATCTGGTAACTGGTTTCCCTGTTTACGTCTCCTATACTGAGTACTTTACGTTTGTCCACATTGAATTTCATCTGCCATTTTTGAGACCATTCGAAATTTTTTTTTAGATCTTCCTGTAGTTTTGCGGAGTCCTCGTCAGATTTAATTACACGTCCTATTTTAGTGTCATAAGCAAATTTACTTATGTTGCTGTCTATGCCAATATCTGTGTCGTTTATGTATATAATAAATAATAATGGTCCAAGTACTGAGCCTTTTGGAACTCCACTAGTGACGTTGCTCCCATGGGATTTAGTGCCGTTAATGCTCACTCGCTGTTTCCTGTCCTGTAACCACGCCCTAATCCATTTTAGAATATTACCATTAATGCCATGTGCTTCTACCTTTCTTATTAGTCTTTCGTGGGGGACTCTGTCGAAGGCTTTGCTTAAGTCGAGATATACCACATCATATTTGTGCCCCTCGTCCACCGATTCGAAAACTGATGAAAAGAATGTTAATAGATTAGTTAGACATGAACGCCCGCTTGTGAAGCCATGCTGGGAATCATTGATCAATTTGTGCTTCTCCAGGTGGTTTTGAATAGAGTTTGAAATGATTGATTCCAGTAATTTGCCTACAATTGATGTTAGTACTGATTGGACGGTAGTTAGAGGATAGTGATCTATCCCCCTTCTTGAAAATCGGTATAACATTCGCTATCCTCCAGGATTCTGGTACTACACCTGTTTTTAAGGACATGTTAAACAACTTTGCTAAGGGCATACTAAGCTCTTCCTTACATTCCTTTAATACTCTGGCAAATATCTCATCGGGACCAGGTGACTTATTAGGCTTTAGTTTGTCTATTTGCTTACTAACATCGTTACTAGTCACTACTATCTCACTTAATTTGTTTTCTTCACTATCTCTGAATAGAGTCGGTGCCTCGGGTATCTTGTTTAAATTTTCGGTGGTGAAAACTGTTGAAAAATATTTATTCAGATTATTGCTCATTTCTCCGTCATTATCGGTTAGCTCGCTGGTATTCTGTCTGTATTGGCCCAATCTTATCTCGTGTTTTAGTTTGATACATTTGATAGAATCCCTTGGGGTTTGTCTTTGCCTCCCTTGCTATCCTCAGCTCATTATTCCTCTGGCTTTCCTTATCTCGGTCTTAACCCTACCGGCCAATACCTTATAATAATCCCGGATGTAAATTTCGCCATGACTTATCCTTCTACCTATAGCCTTCCTTTGGCCAATGATGTTCTTTAAATAATTATTTATCCATTTAGGGTCATTGTTGTTTGATCTGAGTTTTTTGTATGGTATGTTCTGCCTTTGTGCATTAAGTAACTCATTATTTAATTTGTCGTGGAACTCGGCAACCTCAGATCTCGTTATCAGGTCGGTTTCAATCGTCAGGTCCAAGTAGTTCACCCCCAAGTGTGATACCCCTTCTCTCAACTGCCTCTTCAAACTATCAAAGTTTGCCCTTCTGAAATCTGGGACTTTTGTGGAATTTTCCTTACGTCTGCCCTGAAAATCTAACTGGAATCTAATTTCTTTGTGATCGCTGTTGGCAAGTTCGTTCCCTACCTCGACATTGCTAATTAGGTTTTCTCTGTTCGACAGAACTAAATCGAGTATATTTTTACCCCGGGTGGGTTCGGTTATATGTTGACTTAGGAAACAGTCCTGGATCGTCTCGAGAAAATCCTCTGATTCTGAGTTACCCGTAAGGTCAGTCCAATCTATTTGGCCAAGGTTAAAGTCGCCTACTATACAGACTTTGTTGTGTATGGAAGCCCTGCGCATTTCATCCCAGATAAGTCGCTCATTGACTCTATCAAGATTGGGAGGTCTATATATTACTCCTGTGATTAATTTTTCCCTACTGTCAATTAATTCTATCCAAATTGTTTCTCTATTCCGCTCAGTTTTTATTTCCTTATTTATTTCACACTTCAGATTATCCCTGACATAGATTGCTACTCCGCCTCCTTTCCTGGTCTGCCTATCGGTATGGAACAATTTGTAACCCGCAATTTGGTATTCGACTGGCAACTCACGTGAGTCTAGGTTGATCCATGTTTCAGCGAATGCTATTGTATCGATTTTTTCGGTACATACCAAGGCCCTAATATCATCCATTTTGTTTCTCATACTTCTACTGTTCGCGTAGTAGACATTTCAGTTAGTCGTGTTCTGAGTCCTCCCTTTACCACGTTTAGTTTTAAACTCCCTGTCTAATTTAGTTTTGTCATCATTCCTAACACTATTTCCCTGTAACCTTTCACTTTGTTTACCCGCTCCCACTGCATTCTCTCCCACCCCCGTGCTCACATGTTCCCATAGCAGTTTAAAGACTTCGACATCTTTTGGACTGCCTCCTCTAGAGCCCCAGCCAGGGTTGCCACCCCCTCCCGAGACAGGTGCACCCCATCCCTAGCATAAAGGTCCCTTCTGCCGTAGAAGTTGTCCCAGTTGTCAATGAATGGGACTGATATTGACTTGCAATATCTGTCAAGACGGCCGTTGACACCAACTGCCCTTGACAACCATTCACTGCCAACTCTCCTTCTAGGAATCAATAAAGGGGATATAGATAAAGTTCTTATAATATCCGAGCAGGATAGGACACGTAGCAACGGATTTAAGTTGGATAAGTTTAGGTTTAGGAAGGAGATAGGAAGGAACTGGTTTACAAATAGGGTTGTGGACGAGTGGAACAAGCTTACCAACTTTGTAGTAAGTGCTGGAACTCTGGAAAGTTTCAAAAGGAGGCTAGATAGATTCATGGATGATAGAGAGTGGTAGTAACTCTCGACAGGAGCTGCCATGCACAGGCCAACCGGCCTATTGCAGACTCCTTATTTTCTTATGTTCTTATGTTTTTATACGTTCGTTCCTCTGTCCGTCCGTTCGTCTGTCTGTTTCTCTGTCCGTCCGTCCATCCGTCCGTTCCTCTGTCCTTTCATCTGTCTGCCCATCTGTTCGTTCCTCTGTCTGTCCGTTCCTCTGTCCGTCCATCCGTTCTGAAAGATATTTCTTTTACATCATATTTTGACCTTGACCCTGTATGACCTGACCTCTCACTCAGGTCACAGGTTATGTATGAGGTATGTGAAGCATTATGGGTTTATCCTGACCTTTCCCATAAGGTCATGTATAGGTCAAGGTCGCGGGTCATCTATTATAACGACGGTACGTGTAGTATTCCTGTCCTTGTGTCTCTTATTAATTATTCTCTCTCTCTCTCTCTTTCTCTCTCTCTCTCTCTCTCTCTCTCTCTCTCTCTCTCTCTCTCTCTCATGTAAGGCTCTTAAAATAGAAATGGATTGGTTAGGTTAGGTTAGGTTAGGTTAGGATAGGTTAGGTTAGGTTAGGTTAGGATAGGATAGAATATGTTAGGTTAGGTTAGGTTAGGATAGGATAGAATATGTTAGGTTAGGTTAGGATAGGATAGAATATGTTAGGTTAGGTTAGGTTAGGTTAGGATAGGATAGAATATGTTAGGTTAGGTTAGGATAGGATAGAATATGTTAGGTTAGGTTAGGATAGGTTAGGTTAGGTTAGGTTAGGTTAGGATAGGTTAGGATAGGTTAGGTTAGGTTAGGATAGGATAGAATATGTTAGGTTAGGTTAGGTTAGGATAGGATAGAATATGTTAGGTAAGGATAGGATAGGTTAGGTTAGGTTAGGTTAGGTTAGGATAGGTTAGGTTAGGTTAGGTTAGGTTAGGATAGGTTAGGTTAGGATAGGTTAGGTTAGGTTAGGATAGGATAGAATATGTTAGGTTAGGTTAGGTTAGGTTAGGTTAGGATAGGTTAGGTTAGGTTAGGTTAGGATAGGTTAGGTTAGGTTAGGTTAGGATAGGATAGAATATGTTAGGTTAGGTTAGGTTAGGTTAGGTAAGATCACTTAGTCACCATCATCACCTGACCTACAATTACCAGTTGACCTGATGACCTCAATTACATCACCCTTACCTAAACGTGTGGGGGGGGGGGGGGGCTGCTAATTAATTACCTATAAAAAATAGAGGTTAATTATTACAGGTAAATAAAAACACAAATTAAATACATCAACATAACATTTTATTCTCGATCTAGATAACCAAAGCCCCCACCCACCTCCCCCCCTCACTCCCCCTCCCCTACCATCCTCCCACTCATTCCCTCTCCCTCCCCTACCTCCTTCCCCTCCCCCTCCCGATCATATTCACCTGGTGTATCTCAACCAATCAGGAGCTTCCTTTCATTGGCCGCCAGTTGCAGCTTTTTAATATACATAATCGCCAAAATAATCGCCATTTGTTGAAAGTTTAAAGAAGTGGAGATTTTATGTAGTGGGATTTATGAGGCGGGATTTATGAGGAGGGATTTATGAGGTGGGATTTATGAGGTGGGATTTATGAGGCGGGATTTATGAGGAGGGATTTATGAGGCGGGATTTATGAGGCGGGATTTATGAGGTGGGATTTATGAGGTGGGATTTATGAGGTGGGATTTATGAGGCGGGATTTATGAGGCGGGATTTATGGGGCGGGATTTTATGAGACGGGATTTATTAGGCGGGATTTGTGAGGAGGGATTTATGAGGTGGGATTTATGTGGGATTTATGAGGTGGGATTTATGAGGTGGGATTTATGAGGTGGGATTTATGAGGCGGGATTTATGAGACGGGATTTTGAGACGGGGTTCATGAGTCGGGATTTATGAGGCGGGATTTATGAGTATTGCGTTAGGCTTCTCGGAGACAGACAGTCAGAGGAAATCGTCGAGAATCGAACCCCTGTCAACGGAAATGACTCGCTCTGATCAACTTCCCACTCAGCCACCGCCCCCTTTGATCAACAACCACAATCATCAACAACCATTCTTCCACCACCATTTGATCAACCACGATTCATCCACAACAACCCACAATCATTCTACATAACCCACACTCCCCCTACAACCCACACTCCCCCAACAACCCACACCCCCCTACAACCCACACTCCCCCTACAACCCACACTCCTTCAACAACCCACACTCGACCCACACTCCCCCTACAACCCACACTCCCCCTACAACCCACACTCCCCCTACAACCCACACTCCCCCTACATCCCACACTCCTCCTACAACCCACACTCCTCCTACAACCCACACTCCCCCTACAACCCACACTCCTCCTACAACCCACACTCCTCCTACAACCCACACTCCTCCTACAACCCACACTCAACCCACACTCCCCCTACAACCCACACTCCCCCTACAACCCACACTCCCCCTACAACCCACACTCCTCCTACAACCCACACTCAACCCACACTCCCCCTACAACCCACACTCCCCCTACAACCCACACTCCCCCTACAACCCACACTCCTCCTACAACCCACACTCCCCCTACAACCCACACTCTTCCTACAACCCACACTCCTCCTACAACCCACACTCCTCCTACACAACCCACACTCCTCCTACAACCCACACTCCTCCTATACAACCCACACTCCTCCTACAACCCACACTCCTCCTACACAACCCACACTCCTCCTACACAACCCACACTCCTCCTACACAACCCACACTCCTCCTACTACCCACACTCCTCCTACACAACCCACACTCCCCCTACAACCCACACTCTTCCTACACAACCCACACTCTTCCTACACAACCCACACTCCTCCTACAACCCACACTCCTCCTACAACCCACACTCCTCCTACAACCCACACTCCCCCTACAACCCACACTCCCCCTACAACCCACACTCCCCCTACAACCCACACTCCCCCTACAACCCACACTCCCCCTACAACCCACACTCCCCCTACAACCCACACTCCTCCTACAACCCACACCCTTCCTACAACCCACACTCCTCCTACAACCCACACTCCTCCTACACAACCCACACTCCCCCCTACAACCCACGCCCCTCCAACTTTTCTACGAGTTCACAAAATATTTTCCCCACGCGGAGGAAAATTGGGCAAAGAATCCGGGTTTGAGACTCACGAACGCTCGCTGAAAACATTCTGAGAACGTCCAGTTGGATTCTTATCTCATTATGTACGTCTTGGTTCCTTGAGAGAGATAGAGAGAAGGAGAGAGATAGACGGATGGCAAGAGATATTAGAGCCATGAAGAGAGAGAGTGTGTCAGTTGGGGAGAGATAAGAGAGAGGAAGAGAGATAGTAAGAGAGACAGGTTGCCAGATGGAGAGAGAGGTGTGTGTGTGTGTGTGTGTGTGTGTGTGTGTGTGTGTGACAAAAAATATACAAACTTACATAGTTAATACGTTTCAAAAATTTTCCTTTTATGTGAATGGGAATGTTTTATATTGTAGCTAATGTTGTGATGGGGATGATGTGGCGTTGTGGCCATACTGTGGTGGTGCTGTATGGCCATATTGTGGTGTTGTGGTGGCCATACTGTTGTGGTGCTGTATGGCCATATTGTGGTGTTGTGGTGGCCATACTGTTGTGGTGCTGTATGGCCATATTGTGGTGTTGTGGTGGCCATACTGTGGTGGTGTGGTGGAGCTATGTTGTTAAGCCATTGAGTCGTTTAGGGAATGAAAAAAAAAATATTCCACAAAGGAGATCATGTTGGGAGGAGGGTAGAGAGGGGGGGGGCTTAAAAGGGGGAAGTGAGGGAGAAAGGGGGGTAGGAAGGGTGAAGAAAGGGAGAAGGGGGGAGGGGTAAGCCAGGGAGGAAGGGTGAAAGAGGGAGAAGAAAAAATGTTACCTTGAAGCGGTTAAGCAGAAAATAGGAGCCTCCAAAAAATATGTGAAAAAAGGTGATTTTTTTTAACATTCTGAGCTTGTATTGAGGGGAGATGGGGAGATGGGGTGATGAAGGGAAGTGAGGAGGAGATTGAGTAGATGGGGGAAGAGAGAGGGAAGGAGAGGAAGAGGGGAGAGGGATGATGAGGGTGGAAATGGTGTGAAGAGAGAGAGAGAGAGAGAGAGAGAGGTAAGAACCAAAGCAAAAATAATGATATCGAGAGGAAAACATGAGAGAGGGAAGAGAGGAGTGGGCGACTGAGTGGGAGGTGGAGAGGGAGAGTCAGGCGTACGAGAGGCGTGAAAAGGAGTGAGCTATTGAACTCTCATCTAATTTATGGCAGAGTGAGAGGTAGGTAACGAGAGGGGGGAGAGGGAGGAGAGTCTATGAGAGGTGAGAGGGATATATGGTAGGTGAGAGGGACGTATGGTAGGTGAGAGGGACGTATGGTAGGTGAGAGGGACGTATGGTAGGTGAGAGGGACGTATGGTAGGTGAGAGGGACGTATGGTAGGTGAGAGGGACGTATGGTAGGTGAGAGGGACGTATGGTAGGTGAGAGGGACGTATGGTAGGTGAGAGGGACGTAGGGTAGGTGAGAGGGACACATGGTTGGTGAGAGGGACACATGGTAGGTGAGAGGGACGCATGGTAGGTGAGAGGGACGCATGGTAGGTGAGAGGGACACATGGTAGGTGAGAGGGACGCATGGTAGGTGAGAGGGACGTATGGTAGGTGAGAGGGACGTATGGTAGGTGAGAGGGACGCATGGTAGGTGAGAGGGACACATGGTAGGTGAGAGGGACGTATGGTAGGTGAGAGGGACGTATGGTAGGTGAGAGGGACGCATGGTAGGTGAGAGGGACGTATGGTAGGTGAGAGGGACGTATGGTAGATGAAAGAGGTGTGTGAGAGAGAGAGAGAGAGAGAGAGAGAGAGAGAGAGAGAGAGAGAGAGAGAGTGAGTTCTGTGACAGGTAACATAACACACCACAAATTAATTAATTCCTACCTGCCCCTTACACACCTACAACCCACCCACCCTCCTACAACCCACCCACTCTCCTACTACCCACCCACCCTCCTACAACCCACCCACTCTCCTACTACCCACCCACCCTCCTACAACCCACCCTCCCAGTACAACCCACCCACCCTCCTACAACCCACTCACCCTCCCACTACAACCCACCCTCCCACTACAACCCACCCACCCTCCTACAACCCACCCACCCTCCTACAACCCACCCACCCTCCTACAACCCACCCCACAACCTACACCTGTCCTCTCATGTTTACAACCAATAACCTGTAATTAACAACCTTTCTCTCTATTACAGGTAAGGTGGACGAGGTAGACCAGGTGTACAGTATACTCATATGTGTTATACTGCTTATATACTGTAGGTATGTTGGTATTTTTCTTTAGTATACTGACCATGTATATCCTGGCTATGGATATCTTAGGGTGGGCTATTGTTATTATTGTTATCTGATGTTATTCTTATTATTATTATTATTATTATTATTATTATTATTATTATTATTATTATTATTATTAAAACCCAGAAAATATCATATAATCGGATAATTTTTAAACATTAAGAAAAAATAAAAAAAAATTACCGGGGTGTCAAAAAATAATGGATATATTTTTCAAAAGAGTTCGTAATATTTCCACTTATTTTGTCCCTTTAAGAATGTGTGATGCTTCTCCCCTTAGTGAAGGAAATAAAGTTTGAATTAACGATCACTACAGGAGGCTGGGTAGCAGATGGTGGAGCCTCTGATGTGGAATTAAGCTGTCAGTCTAAAAGTACCCGGGGTGTGGTGTGGTGTGGTGTGGTGTGGTATGGTCGTGTGGTGATGCTGTTGCAGAACCACACACACACACACACACACACACACACATACACACACACACACACACTCACATACACACACACATACACACACACACACACACACACACACAACTCTGACTTCACATTTAGGAGGAAATAAACAAATTAGATTTTTCCCCCGAATTTAGAATTTTACTCGAAATTTAACTCATCAAAACCAAATCAAATTTGTTCCCAATGATTTGAATAAAGTTGTTAGCTTAATTAATATTTGAGTTATTGTGATTTTACGACTTTTTAATTAGAGATACGAACAGGTGTAAACAGGTGTAAAAAAAAATATATTTATATGAAAATTACTTTGTTGTGTGTTAATTTGGTTGGGTGGCTGGTTGGTTGGTTTATAGGGTGGCTGGGTGGCTGGTTGGTTGGTTTATAGGGTGGCTGGGTGGTTGGTTGGTTGGTTTATAGGGTGGCTGGGTGGCTATTTGGTTGGTTTATAGGGTGGCTGGGTGGCTATTTGGTTGGTTTATAGGGTGGCTGGGTGGCTATTTGGTTGGTTTATAGGGTGGCTGGGTGGCTGGTTGGTTGGTTTATAGGGTGGCTGGGTGGCTATTTGGTTGGTTTATAGGGTGGCTGGGTGGCTGGTTGGTTGGTTTATAGGGTGGCTGGGTGGCTATTTGGTTGGTTTATAGGGTGGCTGGGTGGCTATTTGGTTGGTTTATTGGGTGGCTGGGTGGCTATTTGGTTGGTTTATAGGGTGGCTGGGTGGCTATTTGGTTGGTTTATAGGGTGGCTGGGTGGCTATTTGGTTGGTTTATAGGGTGGCTGGGTGGCTATTTGGTTGGTTTATTGGGTGGCTGGGTGGCTGGGTGGCTGGTTGGGTGGGTGGCTGGTTGGGTGGGTGGCTGGTTGGGTGGGTGGCTGGTTGGATGGGTGGCTGGTTGGGTGGGTGGCTCACTGGCTTTGATAATACTCGACCTATGTAATACTCAACCACCGTCACACTCGACTCAGCCATTAAGTAACCTAACCTAACCAAACCTAACCTAACCTAACCAAACCTAACCTAACCTAACCTAACCTAACCTAACCAAACCTAACCTAACCTAACCTAACCTAACCTAACCAAACCAAACCTAACCTAACCCAACCAAACCAACCAAAACTAACCTAACCTAACCAAACCAAACCTAAACCTAACCTAACCTAACCTAACCTAACCAACCAAACCTAACCAAAACAAACCTAACCTAACCTAACCTAACCTAACCTAACCAACCAACCAAACCAAACCTAACCTAACCTAGCCTAACCTAACCAAACAAAACCTACCCAAACGAAAAAACAAACCTAACCTAACCTAACCTAACCTAACCTAACCTAACCTAACCAAACGCAACCTAACCTAACCTAACCTAACTAACTATACCTAACCAAACCAACCTAACCTAACCCACCTAACCAAACCAAACCAAACCTAACCTAACCTAAACCAAACCTAACCTAACCTAACCTATAAAGTCACGTCTCTAATTTACACCTGAGTAGGGAGGGGGGGGGAGCGGGGATCGAACCAGGAGCTATTAGGGCAAGAAGTGAGTGTTGTCGCCACTCAGCCACCGCCCCTTCCCGGGTATATAGTAAACTTGAAAGTGATCGGTCCATCAATTCTTGTCAATTTCCACGTAGTAACATCATCAATTTTTATCGCCTCTCAACTACATCAATCCATCAATTTCTTTAACTTTTTTTAATATATATATTTGGGGGGTGAAATTTAGGTTAGTTATGTTAGAGTTAGGTTTTGGTTAGGTTTATTGGTTGGTAGTTAGGTAGTGTTAGGTTAGAGTGAGTCAGCATTTTTTAACGAAGTGATATATTTTTTCTTCAAAGTTTACGATAATAATTAAGACGAATTTAAAACCAAGATTTCCATATATTTCTATCAATCACCATCAATTACTGTCAATCACCACCAGTCACCATCAATTACTATCAATCACTGTCAATCACCACCAGTCACCATCAATTACTATCAATCACCATCAATTAATATCAATCACCATCAATTACTGTCAATCACCACCAGTCACCATCAGTTACTATCAATCACCATCAATTAATATCAATCACCATCAATTACTGTCAATCACCACCAGTCACCATCAGTTACTATCAATCACCATAAATTAATATCAATCACCATCAATTTTACAAATCAGTTTATTTTTTAGTTTGGGCATCAATAAAACAATCGTAAAAACATCATTCACCATCAATCACCATCAATATTCATAAATTCTCCCTCAATCACCATTAATTCTCCCTCAATTCTCCCTCAATTTAGTGTGAAAATGAGGGAGAGAGAGTCAGGGCGATACGTCAGACATTCCCCCAAAACACAAAATTTCTGTCTCAAGAATGACTCCTTCGTGTGTGTGTGTGTGAAAGAGGAGGAAGATGAAGAAGAAAGGGAGGAGGAGAGGAGAGAGGATGAGGAAGAAGAGGGAGAGAGGAAGAAGGAAGAAGGAAGAGAGAGGATGAAGAGGAGGAAGGAGGCTTTGAAAATCAGTGGCTGGTTGGCATCGTGTTAAGTGTCTTCTTATGGTCAGCCTGAGTGAGCCGCTCTGCTTGACCCACGACCATTATGTGCACGGTGTATGGGTGGCAGGAGTCGTGCACGGTGTATGGGTGGCAGGAGTCGTGCACGGTGTATGGGTGGCAGGAGTCGTGCACGGTGTACGGGTGGCTGGAGTCGTGCACGGTGTATGGGTGGCGGGAGTCGTGCACGGTGTATGGGTGGCGGGAGTCGTGCACGGTGTATGGGTGGCGGGAGTCGTGCACGGTGTATGGGTGGCGGGAGTCGTGCACGGTGTATGGGTGGCGGGAGTCGTGCACGGTGTATGGGTGGCGGGAGTCGTGCACGGTGTATGGGTGGCAGGAGTCGTGCACGGTGTATGGGTGGCAGGAGTCGTGCACGGTGTACGGGTGGCGGGAGTCGTGCACGGTGTACGGGTGGCGGGAGTCGTGCACGGTGTATGGGTGGCGGGAGTCGTGCACGGTGTATGGGTGGCGGGAGTCGTGCACGGTGTACGGGTGGCGGGAGTCGTGCACGGTGTACGGGTGGCGGGAGTCGTGCACGGTGTACGGGTGGCCTGGAGTCGTGCACGGTGTACGGGTGGCGGGAGTCGTGCACGGTGTATGGGTGGCAGGAGTCGTGCACGGTGTATGGGTGGCAGGAGTCGTGCACGGTGTATGGGTGGCAGGAGTCGTGCACGGTGTATGGGTGGCGGGAGTCGTGCACGGTGTATGGGTGGCGGGAGTCGTGCACGGTGTATGGGTGGCAGGAGTCGTGCACGGTGTATGGGTGGCGGGAGTCGTGCACGGTGTATGGGTGGCGGGAGTCGTGCACGGTGTATGGGTGGCGGGAGTCGTGCACGGTGTATGGGTGGCAGGAGTCGTGCACGGTGTATGGGTGGCGGGAGTCGTGGACGGTGTATGGGTGGCGGGAGTCGTGCACGGTGTATGGGTGGCGGGAGTCGTGCACGGTGTATGGGTGGCGGGAGTCGTGCACGGTGTATGGGTGGCAGGAGTCGTGCACGGTGTATGGGTGGCAGGAGTCGTGCACGGTGTATGGGTGGCGGGAGTCGTGCACGGTGTATGGGTGGCGGGAGTCATGCACGGTGTATGGGTGGCAGGAGTCGTGCACGGTCTATGGGTGGCGGGAGTCGTGCACGGTGTATGGGTGGCGGGAGTCGTGCACGGTGTATGGGTGGCGGGAGTCGTGCACGGTCTATGGGTGGCGGGAGTCGTGCACGGTGTATGGGTGGCGGGAGTCGTGCACGGTGTATGGGTGGCGGGAGTCGTGCACGGTGTACGGGTGGCGGGAGTCGTGCACGGTGTACGGGTGGCGGGAGTCGTGCACGGTGTATGGGTGGCAGGAGTCGTGCACGGTGTATGGGTGGCGGGAGTCGTGCACGGTGTATGGGTGGCGGGAGTCGTGCACGGTGTATGGGTGGCGGGAGTCGTGCACGGTGTATGGGTGGCGGGAGTCGTGCACGGTGTATGGGTGGCGTGAGTCGTGCACGGTGTATGGGTGGCGGGAGTCGTGCACGGTGTATGGGTGGCGGGAGTCGTGCACGGTGTATGGGTGGCGGGAGTCGTGCACGGTGTATGGGTGGCGGGAGTCGTGCACGGTGTATGGGTGGCGGGAGTCGTGCACGGTGTATGGGTGGCGGGAGTCGTGCACGGTGTATGGGTGGCAGGAGTCGAGCACGGTCTATGGGTGGCGGGAGTCGTGCACGGTGTATGGGTGGCGGGAGTCGTGCACGGTGTATGGGTGGCGGGAGTCGTGCACGGTGTATGGGTGGCGGGAGTCGTGCACGGTGTATGGGTGGCGGGAGTCGTGCACGGTGTATGGGTGGCGGGAGTCGTGCACGGTGTATGGATGGCAGGAGTCGTGCACGGTGTATGGGTGGCGGGAGTCGTGCACGGTGTATGGGTGGCGGGAGTCGTGCACGGTGTATGGGTGGCGGGAGTCGTGCACGGTGTACGGGTGGCGGGAGTCGTGCACGGTGTATGGGTGGCGGGAGTCGTGCACGGTGTACGGGTGGCGGGAGTCGTGCACGGTGTACGGGTGGCGGGAGTCGTACACGGTGTACGGGTGGCGGGAGTCGTGCACGGTGTATGGGTGGCGGGAGTCATGCACGGTGTATGGGTGGCGTGAGTCGTGCACGGTGTATGGGTGGCGGGAGTCGTGCACGGTGTATGGGTGGTGGGAGTCGTGCACGGTGTATGGGTGGCGGGAGTCGTGCACGGTGTACGGGTGGCGGGAGTCGTGCACGGTGTACGGGTGGCGGGAGTCGTGCACGGTGTACGGGTGGCAGGAGTCGTGCACGGTGTATGGTTGGCGGGAGTCGTGCACGGTGTACGGGTGGCGGGAGTCGTGCACGGTGTACGGGTGGCAGGAGTCGTGCACGGTGTATGGTTGGCGGGAGTCGTGCACGGTGTACGGGTGGCCTGGAGTCGTGCACGGTGTACGGGTGGCGGGAGTCGTGCACGGTGTACGGGTGGCAGGAGTCGTGCACGGTGTATGGGTGGCAGGAGTCGTGCACGGTGTATGGGTGGCAGGAGTCGTGCACGGTGTACGGGTGGCGGGAGTCGTGCACGGTGTACGGGTGGCAGGAGTCGTGCAGGTCCAGGTAGCCACCGCCGTGAAGCTCACTCAGCCCCTCGGTGGTGGCGCCGTAGGCCTGGCTGCACTCATCTCCGGAGTGTCTTTAAGAAGTCTTTGAACGAGACTCCACGGCAGTACTCCATGACGAGGTCCCTATACATGGAGTCGCCTATGACGCCGTTAAGGGTCGGAGCCCCGCTAGCCTCGTCCAGGTCGTCGAGAGCCTGAACCTTGGGGGAGGTCTTGACGACGATGACTGTCCTCCCGTTGGCCAGCTTCACAGTCCCTGGAGCCTAGACGGACCAGGCCAAGGGCGCCTCACCCTAACACCGTCTGGAGAGTGACATCCACACAAGTAATCTTTGGGATGAAGCTGTCTGAGCTGTCGGGAGTCTTGAGAAATCTGGGAGACATAGTGAGAGATGGGGGAGCCTGAGCCTCTTGATGGTGCTGATGAGGTGGCGGGGGGGGGGGGGGTTAGCGTGAGGCCAACGCTGTGAGACAACCACGTCATCAAACTTTTCTATCGCTGAAGAATTTGTGAAACTGTTGTGTTGGCTTCTGTAGGGTCCTTAACTCTGTGTTCAAGTTGTTGTTGCTGTTGATTTTTACGGGGATTAGCCCACCCGGGCACAGGTCACTGACCCCCATCAGGGCCTGGGGGGCGAAAATATAATAATAATAATAATAATAACAATAATAATGTTGTTATTATTATTATTATTACTATTATTATTATTATTATTATTATTATTATTATTGTTATTATTATTATTATTATTATTGTTATTATTATTATTATTATTTTTATTACTATTATTAAAAATAAATAAAAATGAAAATATAAATAAAATAATAATATAATAAAAATAATATTAATAACTAATAACAATAAACAAGTACAAAACTTAAAAATAAATCAATGGTGACAAACAATATATGTGTGTTGTGTTGTGTTGTGCTGTGCTGTGTTGTGTTGTGTTGTCAGTAGTAAGAGAAACAATTGAGACCCTGCAGTTGTGTGTAAATGAGGCAGAAAGTCAGATCATCAACCTGGGACTTGGTCACATATGGCAGCAGGGTCTACCATTAGACAACACACTATGCTGCCAATATCTTCCCAGGAGGTAGTACCTCCCTGTGTGGTAGCTGCCTACTACCTGGTAGTAGGCAGCATAATATATAGTGGATGGGATGTAAGATAAGCTCCCCAGCCTCTGTCACCCCTTCCCTGTTCCCCTCTTCTCCCCAACTTCTGTTTATCTCTCTCTCTCTCCCCCTCTTCCTTCCTTTCATCTCCACCACCCCTTCTCCTCCCCTCTCTCCCCCGTGATAAAACAACCCTCCTCTCCCTCTGTTCTCTCTTACCTCCTCCCCATACCTCCTCACTCCCCATGACAAAGCGTCTCCCCCTCTGTTCTCCCCAACCTCCACTCTCCTCCCCACCACCACTACACAAAGCACAACTGAAACACAAAGGGGAAACTGTCACACAAGACTTGGAAGAAAATAAGAAAATCCCTCAAGAAAATAAAAAAATCCCTAAAGGTAAGAAAATCCCTCAAGAAAAGAAGAAAATCCCTCAAGAAAATAAGAAAATCCCTCAAGAAAAGAAGAAAATCCCTCAAGAAAATAAGAAAATCCCTCAAGAAAATACACTGAGACTCTTCCTTTCGGGTGATTTCAAGACAAACAGAGATGTGAAATTTGATCTCTCTCTCTCTCTCTCTCTCTCTCTCTCTCTCTCTCTCTCTCTCTCTCTCTCTCTCTGCTTGACCCACTCAGAAGGGGTTAGAGTTATGCTTGGCACCATTCAGGAAAGTCTTGGGCAGATCAGAACAATAGAATGTTACACTCAGATCCACAGAAATCAGAACTGTAGGATATGGCACTCAGATCCATGGAAATCAGAATTCACGAAAATCAGATTTATAAAGTAACAAACACAGATGCAAGGAAATCAGAACTCAAAAATATCAAACTTAAATCTATGAAAATCAGAAGTCTTAATATATAACACTCAGATCCCCAGAAAATCAGAACATCCACATTTAACTGTAATCAGAACCCCTTTACTACCACATTTAAATACACGAAAATCAGACTTCTAAAACATTACACTCAGGTTCAGGGAAATTAGAAGTCCAGGCCATCAGGTTCAGGGAGCAATCAGAATACGCGACCAAATGTATGAGAATTTAGGTGAAAGAAAAAATCTAATATATAGACCTTTAAATTCTGACTCGATTTATACATGCAATTACCTGAGAGAGAGAGAGAGAGAGAGAGAGAGAGAGAGAGAGAGAGAGGTAGACGGACAAACAGACAGACAGACAGACAGATAGATAGACAGGCAGACAGACAGAGATAAGCGAATAAAATCTTTTAAATTGTGGCCAAGAAAATAACTAGAGTCAGTTCAGTGTTGGAGTCAGTCTGGTCAGCTGCTCGTCAGGCTAAGTGGGGTCAGAGGTGAATTTATTTAACACAGAGATGGTGAGAGGTGAGGGATGGTGAGAGGTGAGGGATGGTGAGGGATGGTGAGAGGTGAGGGATGGTGAGAGATGGTGAGAGGTGAGGGATGGTGAGAGGTGAGAGGTGAGGGATGGTGAGAGGTGAGGGATGGTGAGAGGTGAGGGATGGTGAGAGGTGAGGGATGGTGAGAGGTGAGGGATGGTGAGAGGTGAGGGATGGTGAGGGATGGTGAGAGGTGAGGGATGGTGAGAGGTGAGGGATGGTGAGAGGTGAGGGATGGTGAGGGATGGTGAGAGGGATGGTGAGGGATGGTGAGAGGTGAGAGGGATGGTGAGAGGTGAGAGATGGTGAGAGGTGAGAGAGATGGTGAGAGATGGTGAGAGGTGAGAGGGATGGTGAGGGATGGTGAGGGATGGTGTGAGGGATGGTGAGAGATGGTGAGAGGTGAGAGGGATGGTGAGAGGTGAGGGATGGTGAGAGGTGAGGGATGGTGAGGGATGGTGAGAGGTGAGGGATGGTGAGAGATGATGATGAGAACCTAACCTAACCTAGGAGAGAGATTGACACACACACACACACACACACACACACACACACAAGTGAATAAACAAACAAAAACAAATAAACGAACGAACACACAAACAAACATAAACAAGAACACCCAAACAAACAAACACAAACACCCAAACAAACAAACAAACAAACAGTCATTACCTCTCCCCTCACCTACTCCTCGTTAATTGACTTACCTGCTATTTTCCCGGTAATAATTCCTACCTTATTATGAGGACGAGGGGAGAGAGAGAGAGAGAGAGGGAGAGAGAGAGAGAGAGAGAGAGAGAGAGAGAGAGTGATAACAAGGGGAGAGAGAGAGAGAGAGAGAGGAGTGATAACAAGGAGAGAGAGAGGGAGAGAGGTGAAAGGTAGAGCAGAAAGATGGGAGACAGATTGAGTGAAAGAGGTTCTATTTGGATATTGTAATTTAACGTTCACACAGACATAAACACAGACACAGGTTCACACAGACATAAACACAGACACAGGTTCACACAGACACAGGTTCACACAGACATAAACACAGACACAGGTTCACACAGACATAAACACAGACACAGGTTCACACAGACACAGGTTCACACAGACATAAACACAGACACAGGTTCACACAGACATAAACACAGACACATGTTCACACAGACACAGGTTCACACAGACATAAACACAGACACAGGTTCACACAGACATAAACACAGACACAGGTTCACACAGACATAAACACAGACACATGTTCACACAGACACAGGTTCACACAGACACATGTTCACACAGACACAGGTTCACACAGACATACACACAGACACAGGCAGGCTGTCAGACACATAATTCTTAAATTGAGATTGAAGAGCCGATAATGTTCGAATTTATGGGCTGGGGTTAGCTGAGTGTGGGCGGTGGTGTGGGTGGGGGTTGTTGGCTGGGTGTGGGCGGGGGTGTGAGTGGGGGGGGTGTAGGGGGCTGAAATTATCTACAAAGCTGCATGTATATCGAGCAGTGGTCCTCCCCACCCTGCTATATTGGTCACTTACAGGAGGCACCTCAAGGCACTTGAAAACTTTCACCAACGTAGTCTACGTTCCATCCTCCGAGTTCGCTGGGAAGACAAGAGAACAAATGCCAATATTCTCGCTGACACCAACTGTAGGAGCATCGAGCCTACCATTATCCATGAACAACTACGTTGGACTGGCTATGGTACCGGCATGAACGACAGTAGACTGCCAAAGCAGCTACTTTACAGTCACCTAACGAATAATAAACGAACGCCGACAGGCAATTGAAAAGGTATAAGGATAGTCTTAAGACAAACCTGAAAAGTGCCAAATAGACCCCTTAACCTAGGAGACAAATACTCCACATCGTAACGCTTGGAGAGCACCACACGAGAAGGTGTCAATACTTTCGAGTTAACCCGACTGAAAATCGAGGCAGACAAGCGCCAACGCCGGAAAGACGCTGCCGCTACCCCTCCCGCACTAGATGCAGCCCTCCACATGTGCAACATCTGTGAACGACTCTGCTGGTCCCGTATCGGCCTCTTTAGTCACCTCAGAACTCACCAACCTAGGTGACATCCCTAGTAACTCATATCATTGTATCATAGCTGGATGATCGTCATACTCGATTCCGATTAACAACAAAATAGTAGTAGTTGGGTGTGGGTGTGGGCGGGGGTGTATGGGTGGGGGTGTGGGCGGCAGTGTATGGGTGGGGGTGTGGGCGGTGGTGTGAGTGGGGGTGTGGGCGGTGAGTGGGGGCGGGGGTGTGGGTGGTGTAGGTGGTGGTGTGGGTGGGGGTGTGGGCTGTGGTGTGGGCAGGATGTATGGGCGGGGTTCTGGGTGGGGGTGTGGGCTAGATGTATGAGCGTGGGTGAGAACGGGATGCATGGGCTTGGGTGTGGGCAGGATATTTGAGCGAGGATGTGGGCGGGATATATGAGCATGGGCGTAAGTTAGAACGGGATGCATGGGCGTGGGTATGGGTGAAGGTACACAGCGAGACTTTTCGCAGCTTAAATCGGCAAAAGAAATTAATTCAGTCTCAGGTAAGAGGTGAGGGATACGCCTTTAATCCCTAACACCTGAGAGAGAGAGAGAGAGAGAGAGAGAGAGAGAGAGAGAGAGAGAGAGAGAGAGAGAGAGAGGCTTCACAGTAAGTAAACAAAACACGACATACACTTTGTTGTTATTTTCATCTGCTCGAGCAAAGTCTTCCTCACAAAGAACACCGCTGAGTACATCTGTTGTCCCTCTTCCTCCTCCTCTTCATCCTCTTCCTCCTCCTCCTCATCATCGTTCTCCTCCTCTTCCCCTTCTTCTTCCTCCTGCTCCTCTTTCTCCCCCTCCCAACCTAACCCTACCTTACCTGTACGACACACACACACACACACACCACTCACCTGACTGTGTTTTCCTAATTTCATCCTTTAAGAAAATTTTAATAACTTTATGAGACTTAATGGCACTATATTTATTTATTTATCTATTCATTTATTTATCTACTTATTTATTAACTTATTTATTTATTAACTTATTTATTTATTCACATGGTTCGCCCTCGACAGCTTGACTCTTACACTCCCGTCTCGAATGAATCTTCAGACTACACGGTTCAAGCCGGCCCTTCCCCCTCAATGCACCAATCAGAGTACTTTACATACATTTTTACTCGGGTGTGAACCAATCAGATCTCGTTAAGTTTGGAAGGTGGATGTTTCAGAGGGTGTATTTAGGTGTAAATTGTGGCTAAATAATTACACTACCACACCACCACACTACCTCACTACCACGCTACCACACTACCACGCTACCTCCACACTACCACACTACCTCCACACTACCTCCACTACCACACCACCACACTACCTCCACTACCACACTACCACACCACCACACTACCTCCACTACCACACCACCACACTACCTCCACTACCACACTACCACGCTACCACATTACCACGCTACCACACTACCACACCACCACACTACCTCCACTACCACACTACCACACCACCACACTACCTCCACTACCACACCACCACACTACCTCCACTACCACGCTACCACACTACCACACCACCACGCTACCACACTACCACACTACCACGCTACCTCCACACTACCACACCACCACACTACCACTCTACCACACCACCACACTACCACACTACCTCCACTACCACACTACCACACAACCTCCACTACCACACTACCACGCTACCACACTACCACGCTACCACACTACCACGCTACCACACTACCTCCACTACCACACTACCACACCACCACACTACCTCCACTACCACACTACCTCCACTACCACACTACCACACTACCTCCACTACCACACTACCACACTACCTCCACTACCACACTACCACACTACCACACCGCCACGCTACCACACCACCACAGCATCACACTACCACACCATCACACTACCACACCACCACACTACCACACCACCACACTACCACACCACCACAACACCACACCACCACAACACCACACTACCACACCACCACACCACCACACTACCACAACACCACATTACCACACCACCACACTACCACACCACCACAACACCACACCACCACAACACCACACCACCACACTACCACAACACCACACCACCACAACACCACACGACAACACTACCACACCACCACAACACCACACTGCCACACCACCACACTGCCACACCACCACACCACCACACTACCACACCACCACAACACCCCATTACTACACCACCACACTACCACACCACCACACTACCACACCACCACACTACCACATAGTTCGGTAAAAGAGGAAAAGTTTCTCATTGTAATCATTTGAACACAGAGTAGCGACGATTCCTTTGTGTAAACCTTCCATTATCAGGAGAGAGAGAGAGAGAGAGAGCGAGAGCGAGAGAGAGAGAGAGAGAGAGAGAGAGAGAGGGGGGGACTACATTATAGATTGATTTAGAAGTCGCCCAGTCAGCAGTGAGGAAAAAAGGGGACGGAAAAGGGGATAAGGGGGAGGAAAGGGGGAAAGGGGGGAGGGGGGGGAAGTTATTTTCAACTAAATCTGCTTCTTAGTCCCTTTCCTCTCCACTCTCTTCTTTCCCCCCTTCCCCCTATCTACCCCCTCTCCTCTCCTACCCTATCTCCCTCTCTTCCCTCTCCCCCTCTCTTCCCCCTCTTCCCTCTCCCCCTCTCTTCCCCCTCCTCTTGTCTCTGGAATTGACTGTTATGAGATATTTATTTATCTTACGTTCACTAATTTGATGAACGGCTCCTATCACACACACACACACACACACACACACACACAGACACACACACACACACACACACACACACAGACACACACACACACACACACACACACACACAGTAAGATCTATTAATTTTGAGACTGACTGATTGACTGACTGACTGACTGACTGATTGGCTGACTGACTGACTGACTGACTGACAACATGGTAACCCCTAGATGAGAAAACAACGAAGATGAGGAGGAGAGAAGAGGAAAAAGGGGGAGGGGGGAGGAAGAGGAGGGGGGGGGGTGAAGGAGGGAGAGTGGAGACGAAGAGGAAGGGGGGAGAAGTGCTGTCTCTCAGTGTCTCTCACTACTCTCTCATTACTGTCTCTCACTACTGTCTCTCATTACTGTCTCTCACTACTATCTCTCACTACTGTCTCTCACTACTGTCTCTCACTACTGTCTCTCACTACTATCTCTCACTACTGTCTCTCACTACTGTCTCTCACTACTGTCTCTCACCACTGTCTCTTACTACTATCTCTCATTACTGTCTCTCACTACTATCTCTCACTACTGTCTCTCATTACTGTCTCTCACTACTGTCTCTCACCACTGTCTCTTACTACTATCTCTCTTTACTGTCTCTCACTACTGTCTCTCACTACTGTCTCTCACTACTGTCTCTTAATACTGTCTCTCACTACTGTCTCTCACTACTGTACTACTGTATCTCACTACTATCTCTCACTACTGTCTCTCACTACTGTCTCTCACTACTGTCTCTCACTGTCTCTCACTATTGTCTCTCACTATTCTCTCACTACTGTCTCTCACTACTGTCTCTCACTATTCTCTCACTACTGTCTCTCACTACTGTCTCTCACTGCTGTCTCTCACTGTCTCTCACTACTGTCTCTCACCACTGTCTCTCACTACTGTCTCTCACTGTCTCTCACTGCTGTCTCTCACTGTCTCTCACTACTGTCTCTCACTACTGTCTCTCACTACTATCTCTCACTACTATCTCTCACTACTGTCTCTCACTGTCTCTCACTACTGTCTCTCACTGCTGTCTCTCACTGTCTCTCACTACTGTCTCTCACTGTCTCTCACTACTGTCTCTCACCACTGTCTCTCACTACTGTCTCTCACTGCTGTCTCTCACTACTGTCTCTCACTACTGTCTCTCACTACTATCTCTCACTACTGTCTCTCACTGTCTCTCACTACTGTCTCTCACAGCTGTCTCTCACTGTCTCTCACTACTGTCTCTCACTGTCTCTCACTACTGTCTCTCACTGTCTCTCACTACTGTCTCTCACCACTGTCTCTCACTACTGTCTCTCACTGCTGTCTCTCACTGTCTCTCACTACTGTCTCTCACCGTATGCTTACTCTGTGTATTCTCTTTATTCTCTCTATCTCTCTGAAGCTTTATCTCCCTGTATTTTTCTCTCCCTTGATCTCCCTCTCATTCCTCTTCTCTTTTTCTTCCTTTCCTCCTTTCCATTTTGCTCCCTCACCCTCTCTCCCTCACTCCCTCTCTCCCTCACCCACTCTCTCACTCCCTCACCCTCACTCACTCACACTCCCTCCCTCTCCCTCACACTCCCTCACTCACTCTCCCTCACTCCCTCCCTCTCCCTCACTCCCTCACCCTCACTCACTCCCTCACACTCCCTCACTCACTCTCCCTCACTCCCTAGACAATAATGAGAGACAAGTTTACCATAGTAAGTGGTCTTCCTCCCTGGGGTGACTCGCCCTTACACCAGCAGGAGTCGATGGTGCCGCCCGTATATCCTCCTGAAGGCTGTGGACGCACGCCCCTCACACCTCACGTGCTGGTGAGTGAGGGGGATGAGGGTGTTTTTGATGTGGGAGGTGAGGGGTGAGGAGGTTTGATGTGGGAGGTGAGGGGTGAGGAGGTTTGATGTGAGAGGTGAGGGATGAGGAGGTTTGATGTGGGAGGTGAGGGGTGAGGAGGTTTGATGTGGGAGGTGAGGGGTGAGGAGGTTTGATGTGGGAGGTGAGGGGTGAGGAGGTTTGATGTGGGAGGTGAGGGGTGAGGAGGTTTTTGATGTGGGAGGTGAGGGGTGAGGAGGTTAATTTTTCCTTCTCTGTTAACGGGACCAATTATTGTCTTTTTCTCTGTTAACGGGACCAATTAATGTCTTTTTCTCTGTTAACGGGACCAATTATTGTCTTTTTCTGTTAACGGGACCAATTATTGTCTTTTTCTGTTAACGGGACCAATTATTGTCTTTTTCTCTGTTAACGGGACCAATTATTGTCTTTTTCTCTGTTAACGGGACCAATTATTGTCTTTTTCTCTGTTAACGGGACCAATTATTGTCTTTTTCTCTGTTAACGGGGCCAATTATTGTCTTTTTCTCTGTTAACGGGGCCAATTATTGTCTTTTTCTCTGTTAACGGGACCAATTATTGTCTTTTTCTGTTAACGGGACCAATTATTGTCTTTTTCTGTTAACGGGACCAATTATTGTCTTTTTCTGTTAACGGGACCAATTATTGTCTTTTTCTCTGTTAACGGGACCAATTATTGACTTTTTCTCTGTTAACGGGACCAATTATTGACTTTTTCTCTGTTAACGGGACCAATTATTGTCTTTTCTCTGTTAACGGGGCCAATTAATTAGCATTTTTCTTGTAAAATTGAGGCCAATTAATTTCGAAGGTAATTAGTGGCATTGAGGTGTAACAGGTGATAATTAATTGTACCTGTGTATTTTAGCCTCCATCTTCGCCTCCACCACAACCTCTACCATATTCTCCAACGCCTCCATCACACCCCCATCACCACCACCATCACCACCACCACCATCACCACCATCACACCCCCATCATCATCACCACCACCATCACCACCACCACAACACCTCACCTTTACCACAACCTCCACCATCACCATTGCCTCATCACCTCCAACACCACCACGTCTACCATCTCCAACACGCCTATCACATTCTCCAATACTTTTTACCATTACTCCATCTCCACCATCTCCAACACTCTCCATCACCACCACTTTCTCCGTCACTCTCCAACACAACCATCACCATTACCTCACCCTCCAACACCACTTCCACCGTCCCCAACACTCTCCACCACCATCCTCCACACACACACACACACTTAAACTTGACCCAACAACGAGATTCGAGAAACAGGCCGATTTATTGAGCTTCAAAGTGGCACTGACTGGCCCTCCCCCGGCACTCTGCTCACACACACACCACACACCACCACACTCCACCACACACCACACCACACTCCACCACACACCACACACCACCACACTCCACCACACACCACCACACTCCACCACACACCACACACCACACCACAACACACTCCACCACACTCCACCACACACCACCACACTCCACCACACACCACCACACACCACCACACACCACCACGCTCCACCACACTCCACCACACAGATTCACTTCCTCTCACAAGTTGTTAAGTTGTTGTGTATATTTTTGCCTCATGACTTTTGCAGAATTTCAAGTCCCATTTAAACTCCTTTTGTTTCTTGCTGTTATAAGTCTTTTTTTTGTTTACTTTTGTTTAATAGTTTTGTACTTAATTTTTATCTATTGGTTGACATGTATGTATGTATGTATGTATGTATGTATGTATGTATGTATGTATGTATGTATGTATGTATGTCATCAATCAAAACCTGACCCAGAACTGTACCACACACAAACCCCCTGGACACTGCACACACACACACACACACACACACACACACACACACACACACACACACACACATTATGATAATTCGAACACATAAATTCCTGTATTCTCAAGGCGGTGTTCAGGATCTGGTAGTAGTCCTGCCACCTCGACTCAATCCTTCGTGTGTGTGTGTAGGATGTTTGAGTGTTTGTGAGTGGGAATGGAGAGGTGGGAGAGAGGGGAAGGGGTGGAAAGAGGGGAGATAAGAGGAAGAAGGAGGGAAGGAGTGAGAAGAAGAGAGAGGAAGGAAGGTGGAGTAGAGGGGGAGGGAAGGGAGAGATAGGAAGGGAGGGAGGAAAGAGATAGGGAAGGGGTGGAGAGAGGGACGAGTAAAGATGAGAGGAGACAGGAGAGAGGGACGAGTAAAGATGAGAGGAGAAGAAGAGTGAAGGAGAGAAGGAGGAGGTGAGAAAGAAGATGATGTGGTAGGAGAGGGAGAAAGAATAGGAGACGAGAGGGAAAGGGATGGGTAGGTGACCAGGGGGGGGAGGGGTAGTTAGGGTAGGTAACTAGAGTGGGGGTAGTTAGGGTAGGTAACTAGAGTGGGGGTAGTTAGGGTAGGTAACTAGAGTGGGGGTAGTTAGGGTAGGTAACTAGGGATGGTTGGGGGTAGTTAAGGTAAGTAACGACTAAGGGAGGGTGACCTTGAATTCGCCTCCACCCTCCCCAGCAGGTGTGAGGCCAGGTGACAGCAGGTGTGAGGCCAGGTTACAGCAGGTGTGAGGCCAGGTGACAGCAGGTGTGAGGCCAGGTTACAGCAGGTGTGAGGCCAGGTGACAGCAGGTGTGAGGCCAGGTTACAGCAGGTGTGAGGCCAGGTGACAGCAGGTGTGAGGCCAGGTGACAGCAGGTGTGAGGCCAGGTGACAGCAGGTGTGAGGCCAGGTTACAGCAGGTGTGAGGCCAGGTGACAGCAGGTGTGAGGCCAGGTGACAGCAGGTGTGAGGCCAGGTTACAGCAGGTGTGAGGCCAGGTTACAGCAGGTGTGAGGCCAGGTGACAGCAGGTGTGAGGCCAGGTGACAGCAGGTGTGAGGCCAGGTGACAGCAGGTATGAGGCCAGGTTACAGCAGGTGTGAGGCCATGTGACAGCAGGTATAACCACCCCTCTAAACAATTATCAGGTCACACACAGTTAACCTCTATCTTAACTACGTCACTTAAATTACGACAACAAAAACAGATTGCCAGAGTGTCGTTAACATGTTTAGTGTAGTTTTATATATACGAATGAGGAAGAGGGAGAGGAAGGAGGGAAGAGAGGAAGGAGGGAAGAGAGAAGGAGGGAAGAGAGAAGGTAGAGATTAGAGAACAAGGAAGAAGGGAAGATAAGGAGGGATTAGGATGAGATGTAAGGAGGAAGGGAGAGAAGGGAAGTAATGGATGATTGAGTAATAGAAGAAGAAGAGGAGGAGGAGGAGGAGAGGGTGAGGAGAGGAGAGGGTGAGGAGAGGAGGAGGAGGAGAGGGTGAGGAGAGGAGAAGGAGAGGGTGAGGAGAGGAGGAGG
>CAUDMG010002812.1:687500-737500 GCA_958450375.1 Homarus gammarus | reverse complement strand
GACAGTACCGAGAGACAGACTAGAGACAGTACCGAGAGACAGACTAGAGACAGTACGAGAGACAGACTAGAGACAGTACCGAGAGACAGACTAGAGACAGTACCGAGAGACAGACTAGAGACAGTACCGAGAGACAGACTAGAGACAGTACCGAGAGACAGACTAGAGACAGTACCGAGAGACAGACTAGAGACAGTACCGAGAGACAGACTAGAGACAGTACCGAGAGACAGACTAGAGACAGTACCGAGAGACAGACTAGAGACAGTACCGAGAGACAGATAAGAGATAGTACCGAGAGACAGACTAGAGACAGTACCGAGAGACAGACTAGAGACAGTACCGAGAGACAGACTAGAGACAGTACCGAGAGACAGACTAGAGACAGTACCGAGAGACAGACTAGAGACAGTACCGAGAGACAGACTAGAGACAGTACCGAGAGACAGACTAGAGACAGTACCGAGAGACAGACTAGAGACAGTACCGAGAGACAGACTAGAGACAGTACCGAGAGACAGACTAGAGACAGTACCGAGAGACAGACTAGAGACAGTACCGAGAGACAGACTAGAGACAGTACCGAGAGACAGACTAGAGACAGTACCGAGAGACAGACTAGAGACAGTACCGAGAGACAGACTAGAGACAGTACCGAGAGACAGACTAGAGACAGTACCGAGAGACAGACTAGAGACAGTACCGAGAGACAGACTAGAGACAGTACCGAGAGACAGACTAGAGACAGTACCGAGAGACAGACTAGAGACAGTACCGAGAGACAGACTAGAGACAGTACGAGAGACAGACTAGAGACAGTACCGAGAGACAGACTAGAGACAGTACCGAGAGACAGACTAGAGACAGTACCGAGAGACAGACTAGAGACAGTACCGAGAGACAGACTAGAGACAGTACCGAGAGACAGACTAGAGACAGTACCGAGAGACAGACTAGAGACAGTACCGAGAGACAGACTAGAGACAGACTAGAGACAGTACCGAGAGACAGACTATACCGAGAGACAGACTAGAGACAGTACGAGAGACAGACTAGAGACAGTACCGAGAGACAGACTAGAGACAGTACCGAGAGACAGACTAGAGACAGTACCGAGAGACAGACTAGAGACAGTACCGAGAGACAGACTAGAGACAGTACCGAGAGACAGACTAGAGACAGTACCGAGAGACAGACTAGAGACAGTACCGAGAGACAGACTAGAGACAGTACCGAGAGACAGACTAGAGACAGTACCGAGAGACAGACTAGAGACAGTACCGAGAGACAGACTAGAGACAGTACCGAGAGACAGACTAGAGACAGTACCGAGAGACAGACTAGAGACAGTACCGAGAGACAGACTAGAGACAGTACCGAGAGACAGACTAGAGACAGTACCGAGAGACAGACTAGAGACAGTACCGAGAGACAGACTAGAGACAGTACCGAGAGACAGACTAGAGACAGTACCGAGAGACAGACTAGAGACAGTACCGAGAGACAGACTAGAGACAGTACCGAGAGACAGACTAGAGACAGTACCGAGAGACAGACTAGAGACAGTACCGAGAGACAGACTAGAGACAGTACCGAGAGACAGACCGAGAGACAGACTAGAGACAGTACCGAGAGACAGACTAGAGACAGTACCGAGAGACAGACTAGAGACAGTACCGAGAGACAGACTAGAGGACAGTACCGAGAGGCAGACTAGAGACAGTACCGAGAGACAGACTAGAGACAGTACCGAGAGACAGATAAGAGATAGTACCGAGAGACAGACTAGAGACAGTACCGAGAGACAGACTAGAGACAGTACCGAGAGACAGACTAGAGACAGTACCGAGAGACAGACTAGAGACAGACGAGAGACAGACTAGAGACAGTACCGAGAGACAGACTAGAGACAGTACCGAGAGACAGACTAGAGACAGTACCGAGAGACAGACTAGAGACAGTACCGAGAGACAGATAAGAGACAGTACCGAGAGACAGACTAGAGACAGTACCGAGAGACAGACTAGAGACAGTACCGAGAGACAGACTAGAGACAGTACCGAGAGACAGACTAGAGACAGTACCGAGAGACAGACTAGAGACAGTACCGAGAGACAGACTAGAGACAGTACCGAGAGACAGACTAGAGACAGTACCGAGAGACAGACTAGAGACAGTACCGAGAGACAGACTAGAGACAGTACCGAGAGACAGACTAGAGACAGTACCGAGAGACAGACTAGAGACAGACTAGAGACAGTACGAGAGACAGACTAGAGACAGTACCGAGAGACAGACTAGAGACAGTACCGAGAGACAGACTAGAGACAGTACCGAGAGACAGACTAGAGACAGTACCGAGAGACAGTACGAGAGACAGACTAGAGACAGTACCGAGAGACAGACTAGAGACAGTACCGAGAGACAGACTAGAGACAGTACCGAGAGACAGACTAGAGACAGTACCGAGAGACAGACTAGAGACAGTACCGAGAGACAGACTAGAGACAGTACCGAGAGACAGACTAGAGACAGTACCGAGAGACAGACTAGAGACAGTACCGAGAGACAGACTAGAGACAGTACCGAGAGACAGATAAGAGACAGTACCGAGAGACAGACTAGAGACAGTACCGAGAGACAGACTAGAGACAGTACCGAGAGACAGAGTAGAGACAGTACCGAGAGACAGTACCGAGAGACAGACTAGAGACAGTACCGAGAGACAGACTAGAGACAGTACCGAGAGACAGATAAGAGATAGTACCGAGAGACAGACTAGAGACAGTACCGAGAGACAGACTAGAGACAGTACCGAGAGACAGACTAGAGACAGTACCGAGAGACAGACTAGAGACAGTACCGAGAGACAGACTAGAGACAGTACCGAGAGACAGACTAGAGACAGTACCGAGAGACAGACTAGAGACAGTACCGAGAGACAGACTAGAGACAGTACCGAGAGACAGACTAGAGACAGTACCGAGAGACAGACTAGAGACAGTACCGAGAGACAGACTAGAGACAGTACCGAGAGACAGACTAGAGACAGTACCGAGAGACAGACTAGAGACAGTACCGAGAGACAGTACCGAGAGACAGACTAGAGACAGTACCGAGAGACAGACTAGAGACAGTACCGAGAGACAGACTAGAGACAGTACCGAGAGACAGACTAGAGACAGTACCGAGAGACAGACTAGAGACAGTACCGAGAGACAGACTAGAGACAGTACCGAGAGACAGACTAGAGACAGACTAGAGACAGTACCGAGAGACAGACTAGAGACAGTACCGAGAGACAGACTAGAGACAGTACGAGAGACAGTACCGAGAGACAGACTAGAGACAGTACCGAGAGACAGACTAGACTACGAGAGCAGTACGAGAGACAGACTAGAGACAGTACCGAGAGACAGACTAGAGACAGTACCGAGAGACAGATAAGAGACAGTACCGAGAGACAGACTAGAGACAGTACCGAGAGACAGACTAGAGACAGTACCGAGAGACAGACTAGAGACAGTACCGAGAGACAGACTAGAGACAGTACCGAGAGACAGACTAGAGACAGTACCGAGAGACAGACTAGAGACAGTACCGAGAGACAGACTAGAGACAGTACCGAGAGACAGACTAGAGACAGTACCGAGAGACAGACTAGAGACAGTACCGAGAGACAGACTAGAGACAGTACCGAGAGACAGACTAGAGACAGTACCGAGAGACAGACTAGAGACAGTACCGAGAGACAGACTAGAGACAGTACCGAGAGACAGACTAGAGACAGTACCGAGAGACAGACTAGAGACAGTACCGAGAGACAGACTAGAGACAGTACCGAGAGACAGACTAGAGACAGTACCGAGAGACAGACTAAACAGACTAGAGACAGACTAGAGACAGTACCGAGAGACAGACTAGAGACAGTACCGAGAGACAGACTAGAGACAGTACCGAGAGACAGACTAGAGACAGTACCGAGAGACAGACTAGAGACAGTACCGAGAGACAGATAAGAGATAGTACCGAGAGACAGACTAGAGACAGTACCGAGAGACAGACACGAGAGACAGACTAGAGACAGTACCGAGAGACAGACTAGAGACAGTACCGAGAGACAGACGAGAGACAGACTAGAGACAGTACCGAGAGACAGACTAGAGACAGTACCGAGAGACAGACTAGAGACAGTACCGAGAGACAGACTAGAGACAGTACCGAGAGACAGACTAGAGACAGTACCGAGAGACAGACTAGAGACAGTACCGAGAGACAGACTAGAGACAGTACCGAGAGACAGACTAGAGACAGTACCGAGAGACAGACTAGAGACAGTACCGAGAGACAGATAAGAGATAGTACTGAGAGACAGACTAGAGACAGTACCGAGAGACAGACTAGAGACAGTACCGAGAGACAGAGTAGAGACAGTACCGAGAGACAGTACCGAGAGACAGACTAGAGACAGTACCGAGAGACAGTACCGAGAGACAGACTAGAGACAGTACCGAGAGACAGACTAGAGACAGTACCGAGAGACAGACTAGAGACAGTACCGAGAGACAGACTAGAGACAGTACCGAGAGACAGACTAGAGACAGTACCGAGAGACAGACTAGAGACAGTACCGAGAGACAGACTAGAGACAGACTAGAGACAGACTAGAGACAGTACCGAGAGACAGACTAGAGACAGTACCGAGAGACAGACTAGAGACAGTACCGAGAGACAGACTAGAGACAGTACGAGAGACAGACTAGAGACAGTACCGAGAGACAGACTAGAGACAGTACCGAGAGACAGACTAGAGACAGTACCGAGAGACAGACTAGAGACAGTACCGAGAGACAGACTAGAGACAGTACCGAGAGACAGACTAGAGACAGAACCGAGAGACAGACAGGAGACACTCAGATGGTACTTAGTAGTTCTTGTTAATTCAGAAAAAAGTTCTGAAAGGTTCTCAAAAGTTCTGAAAGGTTCTCAAAAGTTGTCAAAGGTTCTCAAAGGTTCTCAAATGTTCTCAAAGTTCTCAAAGGTTCTCAAAAGTTCTGAAAGGTTCTCAAAATTTCTCAAAGGCTCTCAAAAGTTCTCAAAGGTTCTCAAAGGTTCTCAGGTAATGGATATGTGAGAACGTATCTAACTGACTCACTTAAGGTAGATCAAGTCTTTTATTGATAACTGACTGTACTGACTGTCTATAGCTGCACTGACTGTCTATAGCTGTACTGACTGTCTATAGCTGTACTGACTGTCTATAGCTCTACTGACTGTCTATAGCTGTACTGACTGTCTATGGCTGTACTGACTGTCTATAGCTGCACTGACTATCTATAGCTGTACTGACTGTCTATAGCTGTACTGACTGTCTGTAGCTGTACTGACTCTCTATAGCTGTACTGACTGTCTATAGCTGTATTGACTGTCTATAGCTGTACTGACTGTCTATAGCTGCACTGACTGTCTATAGCTGTACTGACTGTCTATAGCTGTACTGACTGTCTATAGCTGTACTGACTGTCTATAGCTGTACTGACTGTCTATAGCTGCACTGACTGTCTATAGCTGTACTGACTGTCTATAGCTGTACTGACTGTCTATAGCTGTACTGACTGTCTATAGCAGTATTGACTGTGTATAGCTGTACTGACTGTCTATAGCTGTACTGACTGTCCATAGCTGTACTGACTGTGTATAGCTGTACTGACTGTCCATAGCTGTACTGACTGTCCATAGCTGTACTGACTGTCCATAGCTGTACTGACTGTCTGTAGCTGTACTGACTGTCTATAGCTGTACTGACTGTCTATAGCTGTACTGACTGGCTATAGCTGTACTGACTGTCTATAGCTGTACTGACTGTCTATAGCAGTACTGACTGTCTATAGCTGTACTGACTGTCTATAGCTGTACTGACTGTCTATAGCTGTACTGACTGTCTATAGCTGTACTGACTGTCCATAGCTGTACTGACTGTCTATAGCTGTACTGACTGTCTATAGCAGTACTGACTGTCTATAGCTGTACTGACTGTCTATAGCTGTACTGACTGTCTATAGCTGTACTGACTGTCTATAGCAGTACTGACTGTCTATAGCTGTACTGACTGTCTATAGCAGTACTGACTGTCTATAGCTGTACTGACTGTCTATAGCTGTACTGACTGTCTATAGCAGTACTGACTGTCTATAGCTGTACTGACTGTCTATAGCAGTACTGACTGTCTATAGCAGTACTGACTGTCTATAGCTTTACTGACTGTGTATAGCTGTACTTACTGTCTATAGCTGTACTGACTGTCTATAGCTGTACTGACTGTCTATAGCAGTACTGACTGTCTATAGCAGTATTGACTGTCTATAGCTGTACTGACTGTCTATAGCAGTACTGACTGTCTATAGCTGTACTGACTGTCTATAGCAGTACTGACTGTCTATAGCTGTACTGACTGTCTATAGCTGTACTGACTGTCTATAGCAGTACTGACTGTCTATAGCTGTACTGACTGGCTATAGCTGTACTGACTGTCTATAGCAGTACTGACTGTCTATAGCAGTACTGACTGTCTATAGCTTTACTGACTGTGTATAGCTGTACTTACTGTCTATAGCTGTACTGACTGTCTATAGCTGTACTGACTGTCTATAGCAGTACTGACTGTCTATAGCAGTATTGACTGTTTATAGCTGTACTGACTGTCTATAGCTGTACTGACTGTCTATAGCTGTACTGACTGTGTATAGCTGTACTGACTGTCTATAGCTGTACTGACTGTCTTTAACTGTGACTGCAGGATAAGACAGTCTTCCCCTCATTAACAAGACGGAACAGACACAGGAAAAAAAACACTTGGCTGTGTTTTAAATTCGTTTTATTGCCTTCGTTATTGGTGGGTCCGTATGTGATTCCCGTTCACCCAGGGGAGACATGACTCCTTATTTTAACTAGGGAGTGAGACCATGCGTTTAAACCTCCCAAACCGGTTGAGACTATTTGGTTATGACTTCAGACCGGTTGAGGCCATTTGGTTATGACTACAGACCGGTTGAAGCCATTTGGTTATGACTTCAGACCGGTTGAGGCCATTTGGTTATGACTACAGACCGGTTGAGACCATTTGGTTATGACTTCAGACCGGTTGAGGCCATTTGGTTATGACTTCAGACCGGTTGAGGCCATTTGGTTATGACTACAGACCGGTTGAGGCCATTTGGTTATGACTTCAGACCGGTTGAGGCCATTTGGTTATGACTACAGACCGGTTGAGGCCATTTGGTTATGACTACAGACCGGTTGAGGCCATTTGGTTATGACTTCAGACCGGTTGAGACCATTTGGTTATGACTTCAGACCGGTTGAGGCCATTTGGTTATGACTTCAGACCGGTTGAGGCCATTTGGTTATGACTACAGACCGGTTGAGGCCATTTGGTTATGACTTCAGACCGGTTGAGGCCATTTGGTTATGACTACAGACCGGTTGAGACCATTTGGTTATGACTACAGACTGGTTGAGGCCATTTGGTTATGACTACAGACCGGTTGAAGCCATTTGGTTATGACTTCAGACCGGTTGAGGCCATTTGGTTATGACTACAGACCGGTTGAGACTATTTGGTTATGACTTCAGACCGGTTGAGGCCATTTGGTTATGACTTCAGACCGGTTGAGGCCATTTGGTTATGACTACAGACCGGTTGAGGCCATTTGGTTATGACTACAGACCGGTTGAAGCCATTTGGTTATGACTTCAGACCGGTTGAGGCCATTTGGTTATGACTACAGACCGGTTGAGACCAGTCCAAATCCGATGAAACCAGTTCAGACCAGAGTCCATATTAGTCTTGTGGTTAACTGAGTGAATCCTCAACCAAAACCGAAAACAACCCAACCCAACCCAACCTAACCTAACCCAACCCAACCCAACCCAACCCAACCCAACCTAACCGACCCCACCCCAACCCAACCCAACCCACCCCACCCCAACCCAACCCAACCCAACCCAACCGAAGCGAACCGAACAGAACTGAACCCAACCCAACCCAACCCAACCCAACCCAACCCAACCTAACCTAACCTAACCCAACCCAACCCAACCCAACCCAACCCAATTTTCAATGACAGAGAACACGGAAATCGGGACCTGAATAAATCCATCTATTTGCATAATTTACTTTACGTGTTGTATAATGTATATTGTATTTGGGGTATTGTAAGGTGATCTACTCTTTTCTATACTGCATATTGTATTTAGGTATTGTATTTTATGTATTTTTTTAATTTGGGTTTGTATTGTATTGTGGTATTGTATTTTATGTATTTTTTTAATTTGGGTTTGTATTGTATTGTGGTATTGTATTTTATGTATTTTTTTAAGGGTTTGTATCGTATTGTATTCTAGCCTGATAATGTATTTTCCATAGAAGATTTTGGTGTTGTATTTTTATATTTATTTACTGTTATATTTACTCTCTACTGCATAAAATACAACTTGTATGTTATATTTTATTTAATCTTACTACTGTATAATAATTCATATGTTATCTGTCAAAATACTTATAATTCTCACTTACGAGTTACTTAATGATTTACTTAACATACTTACCATATCACTTACGAGTTACTTAATGATATACTTAACATACTTACCATATCACTTACGAGTTACTTAATGATTTACTTAACATACTTACCATATCACTTACGAGTTACTTAATGATTTACTTAACATACTTACCATATCACTTACGAGTTACTTAACAACCCATACCTACGAGTTACTTAATGATTTACTTAACATACTTACCATATCACTTACGAGTTACTTAATGATTTACTTAACATACTTACCATATCACTTACGAGTTACTTAATGATTTACTTAACATACTTACCATATCACTTACGAGTTACTTAATGATTTTATTAAGAGACTCTTGAGTGATCGTGGCATAAAGTCGAACACGCGATATATCTCCGAACGTCATTAATATTGAAGGACTGGCCAAAATTAACCCCAAGTTTCAAGAAAATCCATCCACACGTTGTAGGGTTATCGCTCCACGGACGCCACGGACAGGCTACGGACTCCACGGACAGGCTACGGACTCCACGGACATGCCATGGACAGGCTACGGACTCCACGGACAGGCTACGGACCCCACGGACAGGCTACGGACCCCACGGACAGGCTACGGATACCACGGACAGGTTCACGGATAGACCACGGACAGTTCACGGATAGACCACGGACAGGCCGCAGACATCACAAATAGGTCACGGACAGGCCAGGAACAGGCTACAGACGCTACAGACCAGTTACGGACACCAAGAACAAGACACGGACGTCCCACGAACACAACGACGTCCTCGGTTCTTTAATATCCTCCATTGATAACGAAAATGATGAGAATAATTAAACTTCATCTGGGCCAATGTAAACCATGTCCCCCATCCCCCCCCCCCCCCCCCCTTGTGGCTGGGTAAATACCAAACAACAACAACAACAACAACAACAACAACACTCAAAATACCGACCCAACAGTCCACAAATCCTAAACAAATACAATAAAATAAATTGAATACACTGGAAAGCAAACCACTACTCATACACAATTTATTTTTTTTTCGATTTTAAAATGAAAAATGAAAAATACAAATATAAATAAAAGAATATATATTTTATTTTTAATTTTGATTGATTAGGTAACCAGATGGTGTTTCTTTTCGTTTTTTTTTTAATATTCAAGGATAAACTAACGTGTAGGTCATTATGAGTGAGTGAGTGCGTGAGTGAGTGAGTGAGTGAGTGAGTGAGTGAGTGGAAATAAACATTCTCTTTCAAGCTGTGGGAGAAAACGTACATTAGTGGGGTCAGTAAGGGCTGGTGCTGCTATCTATCTATCCATCCGTCCGCCCACCCACCCACCCACCCACCCACCCACGGATGACGGGGGTGAGGGATAGACGGATGACGGGGGTGAGGGATAGACGGATGACGGGGGTGAGGGATAGGTGGATGACGGGGGTGAGGGATAGACGGATGACGGGGTGTGAGGGATAGACGGATGACGGGAGTGAGGGATAGACGGATGACGGGGGTGAGGGATAGACGGATGACGGGGGTGAGGGATAGACGGATGACGGGGGTGAGGGATAGACGGATGACGGGGTGTGAGGGATAGACGGATAACGGGGGTGAGGGATAGACGGATGACGGGGGTGAGGGATAGACGGATATTATGAGAGTTATTAAACATTTATATTACTGTTATTTTATTACTATATATAAAATGGTGTTTGATAATCTCTCTCTCTCTCTCTCTCTCTCTCTCTCTCTCTCTCTCTCTCTCTCTGTCTGTCTGGCAATTTTAGATCTCCTCTGATGTGACAATTTTCCTGCCTGTCGGACTAGAAACAAACGTCCTGTAATACTTTCCACCATTGTCTCTCCCCGACCGACACCCGACCGACACCCGACCGACACCCGACCAACACCCGACGAATAGCAGACCAACTACTGACTTACAGCCGTCCGACATCCGACTTGTTCATCATCTCCCCCCCTCCCCCTCACCCCACGCCCCTCTCATCCCCCTCTCCCCTCTCACACCCTCTCATGAGCAGTTATATATCAACCGTATGTCTGTCAGTCTTACCACTCACTTTCACGGTGTGTGTGTGTGTGTGTGTGTGTGTGTGTGTGTGTGTGTGTGTCTGTCTGTCTGTCTGTCTGTCTGTCTGTTGTATTTGGTAGGTGTCTCACACTCTATAGACAACCTCCTCCTCCTCCTCTTCCCCTTCCTCTTCCTCCTCTCCACCCTCTTCCTCTTCCTCTTCCTCCTCTTCCCCTTCCTCTTTCTCCCCCTCCTCCTCCTGCCTAGCATTAGCATCACACGTTAAAAGATCACACTGGGTGCCTGAACGAGCCACCCCCCCCCCCCCACCGACCAGCTGCCTACACGTTTTCATTCATACACAGGGAGTGAACGCCTGAACGCACCTCTGTCCTCCCACACACTCATACACAGGGAGTGAACGCCTGAACGCACCTCTGTCCTCCCACACACTCATACACAGGGAGTGAACGCCTGAACGCACCTCTGTCCTCCCACACACTCATACACAGGGAGTGAACGCCTGAACGCACCTCTGTCCTCCCGCACACTCATACACAGGGAGTGAACGCCTGAACGCACCTCTGTCCTCCCGCACACTCATACACAGGGAGTGAACGCACCAAAACGCACCTTTCTCCTCCCACACACTCATACACAGGGAGTGAACGCACCAAAACGCACCTCTGTCCTCCCACACACTCATACACAGGGAGTGAACGCACCAAAACGCACCTCTCTCCTCCCACACACTCATACACAGGGAGTGAACGCACCAAAACGCACCTCTCTCCTCCCACACACTCACAGAAAAATTCTCAACATCTTCTTCTAACTGTGGACAATTTCAATTCTCAGGGACGGATTTTTTTTTTTTTTTTCCAAAGTTACACAATAATTCCGACTATTTACGCTGAACAGGTGTAAAAATTTCAGGGATACGTTCATTGTATTTTTTTTCGTATGCTGGTTTTTGATATTTTGAAAGTAATAAGAATTTATGAATTATCTCTCAATATTCATTTGTTTTCACTTATGAGTAGGATTTATTTATTTTTTTTTTTTTGGGGGGGGGGAGGGAAGGAGGGCCTCGTGTCATAGTATTTCAGTACAAATTTTATATACTTTTGGGTGATATAATTCTGGGAAAAAGTATTAGTAGTTTGGAATTAATGTTTTTATTTTATTTTTATTTTTATTTTTATTTTTTTTTGCGGGGGGGGGGGGGGTGTTGAAGTTAGTTTATAATTATGTAGAATTTTCATTTTTTTTTAAGTTTTGGTGAGATTTCTTCACACACACATACTCTCTCTCTCTCTCTCTCTCTCTCTCTCTCTCTCTCTCTCTCTCTCTCTCTCTCTCACCATACACGATAAGCTATAACAGAATAATACCTGACCTGACATTCACCCTTTAAAGGTCACTAGTAATCTGATGTACAAAAAAAAAATACAAATTAATTTACTCCCAAGAACTCTAAGGTCATGTCTGATTACCTGTCTGATTGTCTGATCTACCTGTCTGATCTACCTGTCTAAGGTCTGATCTACCTGTCTGATTGTTTTAATGAATAATTTATGGTTCGGTAAACCTCTGACAGACATCATGACTGTCACTTGGTGCAGGTCGCCTCTCATCTACTGACTACCGTGTAAAGCTGACTGACTGAATGAATGACTGACTACTGACTGACTGACTGACTGAATGAATGACTGACTACTTACTGACTGACTGACTGACTGACTGACTGACTGACTTACTGATTGACTGACTGACTGACTGAAAAAATAACTGGATGCAAATATTAATCCTGATGTTGAAAATAAGGTTAATTAATCTCTATCCACAAATTACCCCGATGAAAAAAAAAAATTCAGGTAATTTTTTTTTAAACTGTCAGGTTTTATTTTAATATATTACCATAACACAGGTGCCATTTTTATTCTCCCACACGAAACCAAAATGGAAAAAAAAAATGTCAGTTCCAATGAATTGTCTGAATAAAATACTGAACCAGAATTTACACCCAACTGAAAACGAAAATAACTAGAACAAATAAACAAACACACTCAAACACACACAAACACACACAAACACACACAAACACAAATCCCCTATTTTTAATCAGTCATCCATACCTGACCTAATACATTAATTACCTTCGTTCTGACATAATGGTTCACGGTTAGAGGGAGTTACTGATTAAACTTACCTGTAAAAGAGTTAATTAAAAATAATGTACCTGTGTGTGTGTGTGTGTGTGTGTGTGTGTGTGTGTGTGTCCCTGAATAAATGAATCGGGAGCAACAGTGACGTGAGAAGTGAGGTGAATAACCCTTGAGAGAGCCACAGTTCAGTATCGCCACCACACTGAATAATTGACCTTTGACCTTGAACTTTGACCTTCAGAAACCCAACATGAAAACTCGACCACATCAGGACATGTTGGCGTTGATTCCCGGCCCATGTTTGTTCTTTTCCTCTTGTTGAATTACACGCACACACACACACACACACACACACACACACACACACGTCTCCAAGTGTCAAAAAAAAAAGTCAGCCAATATTTACCACAGTACCCCCTCCCATAGAAAACGTGTTCCATTATATCGTTCTCAGTGAGTGAGGCTCAATGGAGTGTCTCATAATTATTTGCTTTTTGTCAATTTATTTCGTTGATTCTCTCCCTTTTCTTCGTTTCATTTCAGTCGTTGTTTCATTTAATTTCGTCTCATTTATGCCAGATTTTTCTGAGTGATGGTGGAGACAGCTGGTGTGCGACGTCATGGGTTTGTGTATTGACATGCCTGGTGGAGTCTGGTGAGCGTTTTTCTAGACGAATCCGCGTGAATCTTCTTCAGAGTTGCTTGGAATATTTGCATGCTTGTGTGTAGATATTTAACACGCGTACACATATAAACACATACATACATGCATATTACACATACAGTATATAATGTAATGGTTGCCCCTCATGTAACGAGGATGGCCCGCCCAAGGTGGCCCTAGACGTGAATTTGTTTAAGGTGTAGAAGCTGTCGCCAACACAGCAACCACACCCTGAGTTAACGAGCTGCATGACCCAGTGTTTAAGGTGTAGAAGCTGTCTCCAACACAACAACCACACCCTGAGTTAACGAGCTGCATGACCCAGTGTTTAAGGTGTAGAAGCTGTCGCCAACACAACAACCACACCCTGAGTTAACGAGCTGCATGACCCAGTGTTTAAGGTGTAGAAGCTGTCGCCAACACAACAACCACACCCTAAGTTAACGAGTTGCATGACCCAGTGTTTAAGGTGTAGAAGCTGTCGCCAACACAACAACCACACCCTGAGTTAACGAGCTGCATGACCCAGTGTTTAAGGTGTAGAAGCTGTCGCCAACACAACAACCACACCCTGAGTTAACGAGTTGCATGACCCAGTGTTTAAGGTGTAGAAGCTGTCGCCAACACAACAACCACACCCTAAGTTAACGAGTTGCATGACCCAGTGTTTAAGGTGTAGAAGCTGCCGCCAACACAACAACCACACCCTGAGTTAACGAGCTGCATGACCCAGTGTTTAAGGTGTAGAAGCTGTCGCCAACACAACAACCACACCCTGAGTTAACGAGTTGCATGACCCAGCGTCAAGGAATAGTCCGAAAAGACCGGACAACTCGCCAACTGCACTGGCTAACCATTACCCCAGAACACGATCCGCAAATCGATTAACATCCAGGTCCCCAATTACTGCTGGGTAGACAGAGGCAAATGGCGTAAAGTAACTGGCCCATAGTTTCACCTGACGGGGATCGAACCCGGATCCGCTAGCTTGTGAGGCGAGCATGTTGACCATTACACCACAGGTCGCCACATACATACAGTACATACATACATACATACATACATACATACACACATACACACATACATACATGCATACACTACTATTGTTTTTTCTGTATTTGCTTATAAAATTAATCTAATAATTTAATTGTTTATACCAAGAGTAAACAACTATTTGTTATGGAATGAATCAATATGGTTTAATTGTTAAGTTGTCAGTCAGTCAGTCAGTTAGCCCATTCGTTAGTGAGTCAGTCAGGTACTCTGTCAGTCAGTCAGTCAGTCAGCTAATTAGCCAATCAGTTTATGAATTAATTAATCAAGTCAAGTCAGTCAGTCAGTCAGTCAGTCAAGTCAATTAGTCAAGTCAATCAGTCAAGTCAGTCAGTAAGTCAAGTCAGTCAGTCGATCAGTCAAGTCAGTCATTCAGTCAGTAAGTCAGTCAGTAAGTCAGTCAATCAGTCAAGTCAGTCAGTTAATGTATCGGTTCCTTATTAAACTTCAATATATATGCTGATTCTGACCTTTCCCTCCCGGTACGTCACTCTCTTACCCCGAGTGTTTCTCCCGGTTCACCTCCCCTCTCCCAGTACCTCCCAGTAACATATTGCCGATCCCCAGTACCTCCCACGACCTCCCTACAGGCTCCCAGTACCTCACGACCCACTCCCAGAGCCTCATTACCTGCTTCCAGTTCTTCAATACTCACCCCAGTACCTCCCAGTAACACATTGCCGATCCCAGTACTTCCCACGACCTCACTACAAGCTCCCAGTACCTTCCTACCTACCCCCAGCACCTGCCAGTATCCCACTGCTTATCCCAGTGCTTCAATATCCACCCTATACCTCCCAGTACCTCAATACCCATCCCAGTACCCACCCAGTACCCCGTTACCCACCCCAGTACCCTAGACACGGAGGAGGCGAAAATCACAACACGATTGATGACCAAATTGAAGGCAAGCGGAGTGTCCATCAGAGCTAATGGCCGCCAGTTGCCGTTTTTATTTTCGTTTTTTTGTTGAGGATTTCTGTTTTACCGACGTCTCTTGCCCAGCAGCCGTCAGAGTCCTGGGATAACGTCAAATTTCTCTTTATTTGTCTAGATTAAGATTATTTACAATGTTGTTTGTGTTCAATTGATGGTTATTTCCCTCCTTCTTCTCTACTAAACATCCGGATTCACTTACAAAAACGGATTCTGTCTTTATTTCACCAAGAGAGAGAGAGAGAGAGAGAGAGAGAGAGAGAGAGAGAGACTAACTAGCCTTATCCACTAGGGAGGCAGATACACCCTGGCTCACACTCATACATCTTCCCGACACGTAATTGAGGGAGAAGTGTGTGTGTGTGTGTGTGTGTGTGTGTGTGTGTGTGTGTGTGTGTGTGTGTGTGTGTTCGCCCCCTTTTGTAAATCATAAGCCACAAGGAGATAGTACATGAGTAGAGGGTGGGCTCGTGGTGGGCTGAGAGTGGGTCTGACTAAGGTGGGGATGGGTTGGCACAGCAAGTAGGCGATCGTCTTGCAAGCACAGGAGGTGGCAGTATCTCACACGCCCCTCAACGAGCAAGTAGGGGGTTAAAGTTGAGGGATTTTTCTCAATATAGGAGGAGGTGTGAGGAGCTGCCTGCCTGCCTGCCTGCTTGCCTGCCTGCTTGTGGGGTGGAGAAAGATCAGCTTAATAGTTGTTTATGGGGAAACTATACAGAATGGGGAGGTGAGGTTAGGTTAGGTTTGTGTTGAATGACGATGGAGGTGTTGGTGTAAAGGAATGGATCTCTCTCTCTCTCTCTCTCTCTCTCTCTCTCTCTCTCTCTCTCCTATGAAAGGGGTGGGTGGCGGCTGTACGTGAGCCGTCAACCACCAGTAATTTCATCACCTCAGACGATGGATGTAAACCCTTCAGGAATACCCAGCCGAGGTCACGAGGCCATGAGGTCACGAGGCCATGATGTCACGAGGTTATGTGGTCATGAGGTTATGAGGTTACGAAGTTATGAGGTTCTGAGTTCATGATGTCACGAAGCCATGAGGTCAAAGGTCATGAGGTCGCGAGGTCATTTGGCTTCGAGATCATGGGGTCACGAGATCACTAGGTCATCATGACGTTACGAGGTCACTCCTGCACCAACACACTCTTCCACCAACACACACCCACCACCAACACACTCCTGCACCAACACACTCCTTCACCAACACACTCCTTCACCAACACACACCCACCACCAACACACTCCTCCAACACACTCCTTCACCAACACACTCCTTCACCAACACACACCCACTACCAACACACTCCTCCAACACACTCCTGCACCAACACACTCCTTCACCAACACACTCCTTCAACACACTCCTTCACCAACACCCACCACCAACACACTCCTTCACCAACACACTCCTTCACCAACACACTCCTTCACCAACACACTCCTTCACCAACACACTCCTTCACCAACACACTCCTTCACCAACACACTCCATCACCAACACACTCCTTCAACACACTCCTTCACCAACACACTCCTTCACCAACACACTCCTCCAACACACTCTCACCAACACACTCCTTCACCAACACACTCCTTCAACACACTCTCACCAACACACTCCTCCAACACACTCTCACCAACACACACCCACCACCAACACACTCCTGCACCAACACACTCCTTCACCAACACACCCACCACCAACACACTCCTTCAACACACTCCTTCACCAACACACTCCTTCACCAACACACTCCTCCAACACACCCACCACCAACACACTCCTTCAACACACTCCTTCACCAACACACTCCTTCACCAACACACTCCTCCAACACACTCTCACCAACACACACCCACCACCAACACACTCCTTCACCAACACACCCACCACCAACACACTCCTTCAACACACTCCTTCACCAACACACTCCTTCACCAACACACTCCTCCAACACACCCACCACCAACACACTCCTTCAACACACTCCTTCACCAACACACTCCTTTACCAACACACTCCTTCAACACACCCACCACCAACACACTCCTTCAACACACCCTCACCAACACACACACACACGCACTTAACCTCATAGCCAATTCCCTTTTAGTTGAGGGCCTCCAATTGTCTTGTTCCGGTTGTCATTTGTCTTGTAAGGTGGTGCAAATTGTCAAGAAAGATTGACGACTTGCAATTCATTTTTCGACGAGTGAAAATAAAAGAATTGGACTTAAATATTCCCTGGGAAACTGTCGATAGTTCCTGAAAGTCTTTAAGTGTGTTTGTGGAATTTTTAAGGTCAAATATTAAATTGACCCGAAAATTTTTATTGGATTGTTAATATTAGTAAAAAATACTGAATTTCGTGGATTAATATTTGACGATACCTAAATTTAATTCAATACTTTAAAATATTTCTTAATAATACCTAAAACTAGTATGTCCCTAAAATAAAGTACACATTTTCTTTTTAGGTAATGGATATTGACCAGTTAAGTTAAGAGATTAGTTAACCGTAGGTCTAAACAAATTACCTTAATTCTTATTTAGTATAAATGATAATTTATAAAAAAAAGGAAAATTAACACAGAATACTGAGAATATTTTCGATAGTAGGCCTACCTTAAGCTGCTGAATCCATAGGCATACATTAAACACTTTAATTATATAATACACTCTAGGCCTATGCTGAACTGTGGAATGATTTAAATCTGATCTCGTTCAATTGCCGTCTATGTCGTTACTTCTGTCGAGTTGAGATATTCAGCTTGTAGGAGTATATTGTGAGAGTAATTCGTAGGCCTATGGAAAAGAGAGAGAGAGAGAGAGAGCGAGAGAGAGGGGAAATTACATGCACTATCAGAAAACGAAGTAACTGGGCTCTCTCTCTCTCTCTCTCTCTCTCTCTCTCTCTCTCTCTCTCTCTCAGTACGTGATTCATGAACGCCATTCCTCATGAATTACTTTCCTAACCTAACCTAACCTAACCTGCCTTATTACCCTGACCTTGTACGCGACCTAGAATGACCATGAATGACCTCAAATGACCCTCCCCTCATCTAACGGACAGACTAACAGAACCCATTTTAATATCTCTCAGGTAACCTGGTTAAGTGGGAGCTAATTAACATTACCTGAGTCAGAGATCAGGTAGATAAACTCTCCCCCTAGCTGCGGGTTGGGTGCTGGGGGCCGTCTATTGCTCTCTTCTTTCTCTCTCTCTCTCTTTTTCTCTCTCTCTCTTTGCTTTTTTTCCCATTTTCTCTTTTTTTCTTTTCTTTTTTACTCAGAATTATCTTTTTTTTTGTTTGTTTTTTCTCCTGTTTTATTTAATTTCTCGAGTTAGTATTTTTTCTCTAAGTAAAATAGTATCTTTTTTTTTTTTAGTTAATTCTCACTTTTTTCTTCTTTTGGTTTAATTTTTTATTTTTATCTTTTTTACAATATACTTTTCACTTTTTTCTCTCTTTTTGCTTTTTAAGTTTATTTCTATTTTTTTCTCTTCTTTTACATTTACAATTTGCTGGTTGTGGCCTTCCATCAGCCAGCACCGTCGACTCTGATTCACAAATACTCGTGAGGTGAATATTTTCTACCGTAAAGGAAAACGTGATGAGATTACAGTCGGTGTTTGACCTGAAGACCACGCCCTAACACTGCCTCAGTCCTCACACAGCACCAGAAATATTACAGTTAGATTATACTTTTTATGAGATAATATTTACTTTGTGTCAATTAAAGGTGAAAGGTTTTAAGATTTCTTTTCTGGTGGTGGTAAAGTTTGAGATAAAAATTTGTTTTAGAAAGTTTTAAGAATAAATTGGGTTTTTATCTGCTGACGTTTTTTAGGAAAGTCTTCGAGGTAGTAGATAATGACGAAAATTACGATGTTATTTACTTAGACTTTAGTAAAGCGTTTGACAGAGTACCGTACCAGAAGCTTCTGAGAAAAATTAAGGCTCATGGTATCGAGGGGAAAGTTTTAAATTGGATAAAATCATGGCTCACCGATAGAACACAGAGGGTCAGCGTAGAGGGTGTTAAATCTGAGTGGGGCCGTGTAACCAGTGGGGTCCCCCCAGGGGTCAGTACTAGGCCCACTCTTGTTCATAATCTACATAAACGATCTAGATACTGGGATCAGCAGTGACATAAGCAAGTTTGCGGATGACACGAAAATACGACGGGAGATTAATTCAGGGCAGGATGCAAATGCATTACAGGAGGATCTAAATAGACTGCAGAGGTGGTCTGAAAAATGGCAAATGAAATTCAACACCAGCAAGTGCAGCGTACTTAATATTGGAAGAACAAATACTGACAATGTATACAGCCTTAACAACATCAACCTAGAGAAGTCGACTTGTGAAAGAGACCTAGGGGTACTTGTAAGCCCGGACCTACGGCCTAGAAAACAGTGCGTTAATGTTCGAAATAAGGCCAACAGAATATTGGGTTTTATATCTAGAAGTGTAAGTAATAAGAGTGCAGAGGTCTAATTGCAATTATATCTTGCGCTAGTCAGGCCGCACCTCGATTATGCGGTTCAGTTCTGGTGCCCTTATTATAGAATGGATATAAATTCACTAGAGTCGGTGCAGCGAAGAATGACGAAAATGATTCCGGGACTTAGAAACCTTCCATATCAGGATAGGTTAAAGAAACTTAACTTGCATTCCCTAGAAAGACGAAGAGTACGAGGAGATATGATAGAAGTATTTAAGTAAATAAAGGGGATATAGATAAAGTTCTTATAATATCCGAGCAGGATAGGACTCGGAGCAACGGATTTAAGTTGGATAAGTTTAGGTTTAGGAGGGAGATAGGAAGAAACTGGTTCACAAATAGGGTGGTGGACGAGTGGAACAAGCTTAACAACTTTGTAGTAAGTGCTGGAACACTGGAAAGTTTTAAAAGGAGGCTAGATAGATTCATGGATGATAGAGAGTGGTAGTAACTCTCGACAGGAGCTGCCATGCACAGACCAACCGGCCTATTGCAGACTCCTTATTTTCTTATGTTCTTATGTTATGTTTACTTATTGTGGTGTAATGGTCAGCATTCTCGCCTCCCAAGTTAGTGGTTCCGGGTTCGATCCCCGGGCAGGGTGAAACTATGGGCAAGTTTCTTTACGCCATTTGCCTCTGTCTACCCAGCAGTAATTGCGGATCGTGTTCCGGGATTATGGTTAGCCAGTGCAGTTGGCGAGTTGTCCGGTCTTCTCGGGCTATTCCTTGACACTGGGTCATGCAGCTCGTTAACTCAGGGTGTGGTTGTTGTGTTGGCGACAGCTTCTACACCTTAAACACTGGGTCATGCAGCTCGTTAACTCAGGGTGTGGTTGTTGTGTTGGCGACAGCTTCTACACCTTAAACACTGGGTCATGCAGCTCGTTAACTCAGGGTGTGGTTGTTGTGTTGGCGACAGCTTCTACACCTTAAACACTGGGTCATGCAGCTCGTTAGCTCAGGGTGTGGTTGTTGTGTTGGTGACAGCTTCTACACCTTAAACACTGGGTCATGTAGCTCGTTAGCTCAGGGTGTGGTTGTTGTGTTGGCGACAGCTTCTACACCTTAAACACTGGGTCATGCAGCTCGTTAACTCAGGGTGTGGTTGTTGTGTTGGCGACAGCTTCTACACCTTAAACACTGGGTCATGCAGCTCGTTAACTCAGGGTGTGGTTGTTGTGTTGGCGACAGCTTCTACACCTTAAACACTGGGTCATGCAGCTCGTTAACTCAGGGTGTGGTTGTTGTGTTGGCGACAGCTTCTACACCTTAAACACTGGGTCATGCAGCTAGTTAACTCAGGGTGTGGTTGTTGTGTTGGCGACAGCTTCTACACCTTAAACACTGGGTCATGCAGCTCGTTAACTCAAGGTGTGGTTGTTGTGTTGGCGACAGCTTCTACACCTTAAACACTGGGTCATGCAGCTCGTTAACTCAGGGTGTGGTTGTTGTGTTGGCGAGAGCTTCTACGCCTTAAACACTGGGTCATGCAGCTCGTTAACTCAGGGTGTGGTTGTTGTGTTGGCGACAGCTTCTACACCCTAAACACTGGGTCATGCAGCTCGTTAACTCAGGGTGTGGTTGTTGTGTTGGCGACAGCTTCTACACCTTAAGCACTGGGTCATGCAGCTCGTTAACTTAGGGTGTGGTTGTTGTGTTGGCGACAGCTTCTACACCTTAACAATTCACGCCTAGGTGGTCCTTGGCGTGTGTTTATGTGTATGTTTGTGTATCTTCTTCCCATACGGTGAGTCACAAGCAGAAGGACACACCAACAGACAAAAACAGACCAACAGACTAGCCGTCAGTATTCAGCGGCAGTCGACAATTTTCGATAATTTAGACACTTTTGTTGAGTACAGTTACGTGTGTGTGTGTGTTTTATATCTATCTATCTGTCTATCTGTCTATCTATCTATCTATCTATCTCTCTATCTCTGTCAGTCGCACAGACACACACACACACACACACACACACACACACACTAATACTAATACTACTACTTTGCTGTCACTTGGAATCGAGTGTGACGATCATCCAGCTATGATACAGTGATATGAGTTATTAAGGATGTCACCTTGGTTGGTAAGTTCTGAGGTGACTAAAGAGGCCGATACGGGACCAGCAGAGTCATTTACAGATGTTGCACATGTGGAGGGCTGCATCTAGTGCGGGAGGGGCGGCGGCAGCATCTTTCCGGCGTTGGCGCTTGTCTGCCTTAGTTTGCAGTCGGGCCAACTCGGAAGTACCGACACCTTCTCGTGTGGTGCTCCTCCAAGCGTTACCGTGTGGAGTAATCGTCTCCCAGGTGAGGGGGTCGATTCCATGCAGCGACCATAAGAGGTTGTATAGTTTGTTTGTGTGTTTTCGACCGCATAAGGATGACCTTACTGGGTGTAGTTGTCTGCCCTAAACATAGTCAGGCTATGTTTAGGGCACCTTTTCTAGCCTCCTCCCCATGTGGGGTGAGCAGAGTGGCTCCTCGAAAGGGCTGCTCAGTCGCACAGACAGGACCGGATTGTACTGCTGCCTAGATCCCAGTGCATAAACGACCATCTTATCTGTGCCGCCCATGTGCAGAGTTGTGACTAGAGACTCTTGGCAGTCATCTCTGACTGTCCCCGTCGCCACTCGTCCGTCACCATAGGACTTTTGGGGTATAAAGGTTTTGATGATGATGAGAGGTATGATGAGCTGGATGATGGCTGCGTGTGAGTTGATTTATGGTGAGGCAGGAGTGCAGGCTGCAACCACACATCTTGGCTCTCCCTTTTCCTGATCCAGTGGTGCAAGTGTTGCAATGGCTGGGGAGAGGGAGAGTTGCAACGGACTGCCGATAGCCCAGTTTGTTGGGTTTCACCTAAGTAGCCTGTCCATCATGCACTGCTTTCGTCCTCTGGTGTAGTCGTTGGATTCCATTGTTGGTCACCTCTTCTGCCTATACCGCCGTTGGGGTCTTGTTGGAGCTCTGTAAGCATGTCTGTCTGATGCTGGGCTCCACCACAAGTTTTTCGTTTGGGGTTTACTCCCGTAGCCTTATACATACCAAGGTTCATCCACAAGGCAGTGGGGCAGTGGTTGGTAGGTGCCAGGATGTGTCCATATGCTAATGAGCCTATGCTCCGTCCCTCTGGGGCCCACTGCTACTCCGAGATCTCCTGTTGGTATAGCCTGGGCCCTCAGGGCACCCAGATACTGTGTGTTGCCACGAGGAGGCACAGCAGGAGTTTTGATGGTGAGGAGGCTGTGTACTGGCAGGGGAAGACTTATGCAAGTTGCTTTCCTGTTCACCAAAAGGGCTAACCAGCGGCGGTAGCTGAAAGCGAAAGGAAACAAGCAGTGCTTGCACCTTAACACTAACATAATGCTGCCATACTAGGCACCTTACACCACCCTGTGCGACACACACACACACACCATCTGGGAAAAGGATCGTAAGGCCTCGACCTGATAGCAACCAAGAAGTGAAATTGCATTACCGTCTCCATTATTCATGAGTATGGAAATGGCAGCACTTTTCTCACTAGACTTGATCCTCTCCTGTCTTCCGTCCGCGGTTCTATGGTTCATGGTCTATGGTTCTTGGTCTATGGTTCATGGTCTATGGTTCTTGGTCTATGGTTCCTGGTCTATTGCTCTTGGTCTATGGTTCTTTGTCTATGGTTCAAGGTCTATGGTTCATGGTCTATGGTTCTTGGTCTATGGTTCTTGGTCTATTGCTCTTGGTCTATGGTTCTTTGTCTATGGTTCAAGGTCTATGGTTCATGGTCTATGGTTCTTGGTCTATGGTTCATGGTCTATGGTTCCTGGTCTATGGTTCTTGGTCTATTGCTCTTGGTCTATGGTTCTTGGTCTATGGTTCTTGGTCTATGGTTCTTGGTCTATTGCTCTTGGTCTATGGTTCTTGGTCTATGGTTCCTGGTCTATGGTTCTTGGTCTATGGTTCATGGTCTATGGTTCCTGGTCTATGGTTCTTGGTCTATGGTTCATGGTCTATGGTTCCTGGTCTATGGTTCTTGGTCTATTGCTCTTGGTCTCTGGTTCTTGGTCTATGGTTCATGGTCTATGGTTCTTGGTCTATTGTTCTTGGTCTATTGTTCTTGGTCTATTGCTCTTGGTCTATGGTTCTTGGTCTATTGCTCTTGGTCTATGGTTCTTGGTCTATTGTTCTTGGTCTATGGTTCTTGGTCAATTGCGCTTGGTCTATGGTTCATGGTCTATGGTTCTTGGTCTATGGTTCATGGTCTATGGTTCTTGGTCTATTGTTCTTGGTCTATGGTTCTTGGTCTATGGTTCTTGGTCTATGGTTCATGGTCTATTGTTCATGGTCTATGGTTCTTGGTCTATTGTTCTTGGTCTATGGTTCTTGGTCTATTGTTCATGGTCTATTGTTCTTGGTCTATTGTTCATGGTCTATGGTTCATGGTCTATTGTTCTTGGTCTATGGTTCATGGTCTATTGTTCATGGTCTATGGTTCCTGGTCTATGGTTCTTGGTCTATGGTTCTTGGTCTATGGTTCTTGGTCTATTGCTCTTGGTCTATGGTTCTTGGTCTATGGTTCCTGGTCTATGGTTCTTGGTCTATGGTTCATGGTCTATGGTTCCTGGTCTATGGTTCTTGGTCTATGGTTCATGGTCTATGGTTCCTGGTCTATGGTTCTTGGTCTATTGCTCTTGGTCTCTGGTTCTTGGTCTATGGTTCATGGTCTATGGTTCTTGGTCTATTGTTCTTGGTCTATTGTTCTTGGTCTATTGCTCTTGGTCTATGGTTCTTGGTCTATTGCTCTTGGTCTATGGTTCTTGGTCTATTGTTCTTGGTCTATGGTTCTTGGTCAATTGCGCTTGGTCTATGGTTCATGGTCTATGGTTCTTGGTCTATGGTTCATGGTCTATGGTTCTTGGTCTATTGTTCTTGGTCTATGGTTCTTGGTCTATGGTTCTTGGTCTATGGTTCATGGTCTATTGTTCATGGTCTATGGTTCTTGGTCTATTGTTCTTGGTCTATGGTTCTTGGTCTATTGTTCATGGTCTATTGTTCTTGGTCTATTGTTCATGGTCTATGGTTCATGGTCTATTGTTCTTGGTCTATGGTTCATGGTCTATTGTTCATGGTCTATGGTTCCTGGTCTATGGTTCTTGGTCTATGGTTCATGGTCTATGGTTCTTGGTCTATTGTTCTTGGTCTATGGTTCTTGGTCTATGGTTCATGGTCTATTGTTCTTGGTCTATGGTTCATGGTCTATGGTTCCTGGTCTATTGCTCTTGGTCTATGGTTCTTGGTCTATTGCTCTTGGTCTATGGTTCATGGTCTATGGTTCATGGTCTATGGTTCTTGGTCTATTGTTCTTGGTCTATTGTTCCTGGTCTATGGTTCTTGGTCTATGGTTCATGGTCTATGGTTCTTGGTCTATTGTTCTTGGTCTATTGTTCATGGTCTATTGTTCTTGGTCTATTGTTCTTGGTCTATTGTTCTTGGTCTATGGTTCATGGTCTATTGTTCTTGGTCTATTGTTCTTGGTCTATTGTTCATGGTCTATGGTTCTTGGTCTATTGTTCTTGGTCTATTGTTCATGGTCTATCGTTCTTGGTCTATGGTTCTTGGTCTATTGTTCTTGGTCTATTGCTCTTGGTCTATGGTTCTTGGTCTATGGTTCATGGTCTATGGTTCTTGGTCTATTGTTCTTGGTCTATCGTTCATGGTCTATCGTTCTTGGTCTATGGTTCTTGGTCTATGGTTCTTGGTCTATTGTTCATGGTCTATTGTTCTTGGTCTATTGTTCATGGTCTATTGTTCTTGGTCTATTGTTCTTGGTCTATTGTTCTTGGTCTATGGTTCATGGTCTATGGTTCATGGTCTATTGTTCTTGGTCTATTGTTCTTGGTCTATTGTTCATGGTCTATGGTTCTTGGTCTATTGTTCTTGGTCTATTGTTCATGGTCTATCGTTCTTGGTCTATGGTTCTTGGTCTATTGTTCTTGGTCTATTGTTCTTGGTCTATGGTTCATGGTCTATTGTTCATGGTCTATTGTTCTTGGTCTATTGTTCTTGGTCTATTGTTCTTGGTCTATGGTTCATGGTCTATTGTTCCTGGTCTATGGTTCTTGGTCTATTGTTCTTGGTCTATTGTTCTTGGTCTATGGTTCATGGTCTATTGTTCATGGTCTATTGTTCTTGGTCTATTGTTCATGGTCTATTGTTCTTGGTCTATGGTTCATGGTCTATGGTTCATGGTCTATTGTTCTTGGTCTATTGTTCTTGGTCTATTGTTCTTGGTCTATGGTTCTTGGTCTATGGTTCTTGGTCTATGGTTCATGGTCTATTGTTCTTGGTCTATTGTTCTTGGTCTATTGTTCTTGGTCTATTGTTCTTGGTCTATGGTTCTTGGTCTATTGTTCTTGGTCTATTGTTCTTGGTCTATGGTTCATGGTCTATGGTTCTTGGTCTATTGTTCTTGGTCTATGGTTCATGGTCTATGGTTCATGGTCTATTGTTCTTGGTCTATTGTTCTTGGTCTATGGTTCATGGTCTATGGTTCATGGTCTATTGTTCTTGGTCTATTGTTCTTGGTCTATTGTTCTTGGTCTATGGTTCTTGGTCTATTGTTCTTGGTCTATTGTTCTTGGTCTATTGTTCTTGGTCTATTGTTCTTGGTCTATTGTTCTTGGTCTATTGTTCATGGTCTATTGTTCTTGGTCTATGGTTCTTGGTCTATTGTTCTTGGTCTATTGTTCTTGGTCTATTGTTCTTGGTCTATGGTTCTTGGTCTATGGTTCATGGTCTATGGTTCTTGGTCTATTGTTCTTGGTCTATGGTTCTTGGTCTATTGTTCTTGGTCTATGGTTCTTGGTCTATTGTTCTTGGTCTATTGTTCTTGGTCTATCGTTCTTGGTCTATTGTTCTTGGTCTATTGTTCTTGGTCTATGGTTCATGGTCTATTGTTCTTGGTCTATGGTTCTTGGTCTATTGTTCTTGGTCTATTGTTCTTGGTCTATTGTTCTTGGTCTATTGTTCTTGGTCTATTGTTCTTGGTCTATTGTTCTTGGTCTATGGTTCTTGGTCTATTGTTCTTGGTCTATGGTTCTTGGTCTATGGTTCATGGTCTATTGTTCTTGGTCTATTGTTCTTGGTCTATGGTTCTTGGTCTATTGTTCTTGGTCTATTGTTCTTGGTCTATGGTTCTTGGTCTATTGTTCTTGGTCTATTGTTCTTGGTCTATGGTTCATGGTCTATGGTTCTTGGTCTATTGTTCTTGGTCTATTGTTCTTGGTCTATTGTTCTTGGTCTATTGTTCATGGTCTATTGTTCTTGGTCTATGGTTCATGGTCTATGGTTCTTGGTCTATTGTTCTTGGTCTATTGTTCTTGGTCTATTGTTCTTGGTCTATTGTTCATGGTCTATGGTTCTTGGTCTATTGTTCTTGGTCTATGGTTCTTGGTCTATTGTTCTTGGTCTATTGTTCTTGGTCTATGGTTCTTGGTCTATTGTTCTTGGTCTATGGTTCTTTGTCTATGGTTCATGGTGTATGGTTCTTGGTCTATTGTTCTTGGTCTATGGTTCATGGTCTATTGTTCTTGGTCTATGGTTCTTGGTCTATTGTTCTTGGTCTATTGTTCTTGGTCTATTGTTCTTGGTCTATGGTTCTTGGTCTATTGTTCTTGGTCTAATGTTCTTGGTCTATGGTTCTTGGTCTATTGTTCTTGGTCTATGGTTCTTTGTCTATGGTTCATGGTCTATGGTTCTTGGTCTATTGTTCTTGGTCTATGGTTCATGGTCTATTGTTCTTGGTCTATGGTTCTTGGTCTATTGTTCTTGGTCTATTGTTCTTGGTCTATGGTTCATGGTCTATTGTTCTTGGTCTATTGTTCTTGGTCTATGGTTCATGGTCTATTGTTCTTGGTTTATGGTTCATGGTCTATTGTTCTTGGTCTATTGTTCTTGGTCTATTGTTCTTGGTCTATTGTTCTTGGTCTATTGTTCTTGGTCTATGGTTCTTTGTCTATGGTTCTTGGTCTATGGTTCTTGGTCTATTGTTCTTGGTCTATGGTTCTTGGTCTATTGTTCTTGGTCTATGGTTCTTGGTCTATTGTTCTTGGTCTATTGTTCTTGGTCTATTGTTCTTGGTCTATGGTTCATGGTCTATTGTTCTTGGTCTATTGTTCTTGGTCTATGGTTCATGGTCTATTGTTCTTGGTCTATGGTTCATGGTCTATTGTTCTTGGTCTATTGTTCTTGGTCTATTGTTCTTGGTCTATGGTTCTTGGTCTATTGTTCTTGGTCTATTGTTCTTGGTCTATTGTTCTTGGTCTATGGTTCATGGTCTATTGTTCTTGGTCTATTGTTCTTGGTCTATGGTTCATGGTCTATTGTTCTTGGTCTATGGTTCATGGTCTATTGTTCTTGGTCTATTGTTCTTGGTCTATTGTTCTTGGTCTATGGTTCTTGGTCTATTGTTCTTGGTCTATTGTTCTTGGTCTATTGTTCTTGGTCTATGGTTCATGGTCTATTGTTCTTGGTCTATTGTTCTTGGTCTATGGTTCATGGTCTATTGTTCTTGGTCTATGGTTCTTGGTCTATTGTTCTTGGTCTATTGTTCTTGGTCTATTGTTCTTGGTCTATTGTTCTTGGTCTATTGTTCTTGGTCTATGGTTCATGGTCTATGGTTCATGGTCTATGGTTTATGGTCTATTGTTCTTGGTCTATTGTTCTTGGTCTATTGTTCTTGGTCTATTGTTCTTGGTCTATTGTTCTTGGTCAATGGTTCATGGTCTATGGTTCTTGGTCTATTGTTCTTGGTCTATGGTTCATGGTCTATGGTTCTTGGTCTATTGTTCTTGGTCTATGGTTCATGGTCTATTGTTCTTGGTCTATGGTTCTTGGTCTATTGTTCTTGGTCTATGGTTCATGGTCTATGGTTCATGGTCTATTGTTCTTGGTCTATTGTTCTTGGTCTATGGTTCTTGGTCTATTGTTCTTGGTCTATGGTTCTTGGTCTATTGTTCTTGGTCTATGGTTCATGGTCTATGGTTCATGGTCTATTGTTCTTGGTCTATGGTTCATGGTCTATTGTTCTTGGTCTATGGTTCATGGTCTATGGTTCATGGTCTATTGTTCTTGGTCTATGGTTCTTGGTCTATGGTTCATGGTCTATTGTTCCTGGTCTATTGTTCTTGGTCTATTGTTCCTGGTCTATTGTTCTTGGTCTATTGTTCTTGGTCTATTGTTCCTGGTCTATGGTTCATGGTCTATGGTTCATGGTCTATGGTTCATGGTCTATTGTTCTTGGTCTATGGTTCTTGGTCTATGGTTCTTGGTCTATTGTTCTTGGTCTATGGTTCTTGGTCTATTGTTCTTGGTCTATGGTTCATGGTCTATTGTTCTTGGTCTATGGTTCATGGTCTATTGTTCTTGGTCTGTTGTTCTTGGTCTATGGTTCTTGGTCTATGGTTCATGGTCTATGGTTCTTGGTCTATGGTTCTTGGTCTATGGTTCATGGTCTATGGTTCTTGGTCTATGGTTCATGGTCTATTGTTCTTGGTCTATTTTTCTTGGTCTATGGTTCTTGGTCTATGGTTCATGGTCTATGGTTCTTGGTCTATGGTTCATGGTCTATGGTTCTTGGTCTATGGTTCTTGGTCTATGGTTCATGGTCTATGGTTCATGGTCTATGGTTCTTGGTCAATTGTTCATGGTCTATGGTTCTTTGTCTATGGTTCATGGTCTATCGTTCTTGGTCTATGGTTCTTGGTCAATTGTTCTTGGTCTATGGTTCTTGGTCTATGGTTCATGGTCTATGGTTCTTGGTCTATGGTTCATGGTCTATGGTTCTTGGTGTATGGTTCATGGTCTATGATTCTTGGTCTATGGTTCATGGTCTATGGTTCTTGGTCTATGGTTCATGGTTCATGAATCCTTAATGCTTATGTTCTATGGTTCTACGTCGAGCTCTAAGGTTCTCTAGTAGTTCCAGGTTCTGTCTGTTTCTGTCTATTCATGGGTTCTAAGTTAGTCTCTGTCCAAGGTTCTGTCTGTTTCTGTCTATTCATGGGTTCTAGGGTTAGTCTCTGTCCAAGGTTCTGTCTGTTCCTGTCTATTCATGGGTTCTAAGGTTTGTCTCTGTCCAAGGTTCTGTCTGTTTCTGTCTATTCAGGGGTTCTAAGGTTAGTCTCTGTCCAAGGTTCTGTCTGTTTCTGTCTATTCAGAGGTTCTAAGGTTAGTCTCTGTCCAAGGTTCTGTCTGTTTCTGTCTATTCATGGGTTCTAAGGTTAGTCTTTGTCCAAGGTTCTGTCTGTTTCTGTCTATTCATGGGCTTCTAAGGTTAGTCTCTGTCCAAGGTTCTGTCTGTTTCTGTCTATTCAGGGGTTCTAAGGCTAGTTTCTGTCCAAGGTTCTGTCTGTTTCTGTCTATTCATGGGTTCTAAGGCTAGTTTCTGTCCAAGGTTCTGTCTGTTTCTGTCTATTCATGGGCTTCTAAGGTTAGTCTCTGTCCAAGGTTCTGTCTGTTTCTGTCTATTCAGAGGTTCTAAGGTTAGTCTCTGTCCAAGGTTCTGTCTGTTTCTGTCTATTCATGGGTTCTAAGGTTAGTCTTTGTCCAAGGTTCTGTCTGTTTCTCTCTATTCATGGGTTCTAAGGTTAGTCTCTGTCCAAGGTTCTGTTTGTTTCTGTCTGTTCATGGGTTCTAAGGTTAGTCTCTGTCCAAGGTTCTGTCTGTTTCTCTCTATTCATGGGTTCTAAGGTTAGTCTCTGTCCAAAGTTCTGTCTGTTTCTGTCTATTCATGGGTTGTAAGGTTAGTCTCTGTCCAAAGTTCTGTCTGTTTCTGTCTATTCAGGGGTTCTAAGGTTAGTCTCTGTCCAAGGTTCTGTCTGTGTTTGTTGTTGGGTTCTAATCTCTCTCTCTCTCTCTCTCTCTCTCTCTCTCTCTCTCTCTCTCTCTCTCTCTCTGTCCGCGTGTGTTTATCTGTCTTTCTCTCTGTCTGTTTCTGTCTGTTTCTGACTGTGTGTGTGTGTGTGTCTTCACTACCCACCACACCTGCGCCACCATTACCACACGTCTAACATTACCCAGCTTCCGCGACGCCTCAGCTGTGCTCCAACCTCCCCTTCGTCTTCGCCTCCTACAGCATCCTACTCCTGCAGCTACTGACGGCGTCCTACTCCTGCAGCTACTGACGGCATCCTACTCCTGCAGCTACTGACGGCGTCCTACTCCTGCAGCTACTGACGGCATCCTACTCCTGCAGCTACTGACAGCATCCTACTCCTGCAGCTACTGACGGCGTCCTACTCCTACAGCAACTGACGACGATTGGCGCTTTTTTTTTTTACTTCTGCAAAATTTCTGACGTCTGCAAAAAATTTACCTGAGAAATTCGTTAATTATTGGAATCTTTCACTGCTAATTATCTACCTGGCTTCTGTTAATTTTCTGTTACCTAAAAAAAAAGTCTGATTCGCGAAATTTCTGATCCATAAAATTAGTGAACCAGGTGAAATTATTGACAGGTGAAATTACTATATACTGTAACTGACCTCACCTCAAGGTCAAAGGTCAACGTAGGTCATAAAGGAACATCAAAGGGAACAGGTGTAGACAGGTGTTATTGTACAGGTAAATAATTTCGTAAAGGTTCAATATTAAATTAGTTAATCATTTAAGTTTACTCATCCGGTGAAATAATTTGAGGTGTCTAATCTTCATGTGATCCCAGTAATATACGTGTAAACTAGCTAATGGGTCGTTAGAGGGGGAAGAGTTGTACTGTATTTAGATAGAGGAAGAGGAGGACAGTAGTATCTTGAAGCCTCTGGACGAGTACAGGTGTTCCTTCTCTCTGCCAATCATAACCCAGAATGATTCCCCAGAGACAAAATCATTGGCTGGAACTACTGTAAATAAGTCCAAACATAAAGTCTTCACATTAACACGAATACAACTTTTCCAGCCAATCATTGTGGGTCTGGTTAGCATTCTGGGTTATAATTGGCGGAGCTTAAACACCCGTGACTTATCTGCCAGGGGTTTATAGTGAGTGTCCACACATAACAAGCGACATAACAGCATCACAGCAGCAGCAACAGCACGTCAACACCATAAACAGCACCTGGCCACAGCTCACACGGGAGGGAGGTCGACCAGGATTTACAGGAATGAACCGACAATGAAGCGGCTCCGAAACACGAGTTGAAACACCGAATTTATTTTCGAATCTTAGAATTGACCAACTCCAGGTATGGTATTTTAACGTATTTTAACCTCTTGGACGTAAAGATTTGTTACTTTAGTTAAATATTTTTGAAAAATATATTCCATAATGATTTTGATAAAGTTATACCAATATGGAGGGAGGGAAAACCATTTTAAACGAGACAGCTCAGAAGGTGATTCATTGTCCCTCATATAAAAAAAAAGTTGGAACATATAAAAGTAGTTTTTTAATACTTTAACCCCGTAACTTATATGATAACTTATAAGTAATACTTTGTTAACTGACTCATAAATTCTTGAACGAAAATATCTGGAAAATACTCGTAGTAAAATGACCTTAATACTGTAAAATGAACAGAAAATTTCGAACCATTTTTTCTGCTGTACAAGTAAGTTTAATATCTAAGTGTTAATGGCCGGACGTGTTGCTATACCTGGTGTTAAGGGGACGAGTAGTTAATATCTCTGGTTGATGCTTCGATTATCTGAATTTGATCGTCTTGGTGGTTAAAGTTAGATTAGGTCGTGTCAGGTCAGGTCAGGTCAGGTCAGACTTCCTACAAGGAGTTAACCCTTGACATAATAACATAATGTTGTCCCCAGCCTTGTGTGATGTCAGGTGTTGACTCACTAATGACACAGGTGAGTATTAGATAACATCGGGTTTACGTTGGGTCAGGTGAGGTCAAGTGTTGTCAAATGGTGTCAAATAGGGTCAAATGATGTTAGGTGCTGTCAAGTTGTGTTAATTTGGGACAAACGGTGTAAAGTAGCAAATATTATCAGATAATGATGTCAAATGGTGTCAAATGAGCTGAAGTGATGTCAAGTAGTGTGAAATCGTATCAAATGGTGTCAAGATGTGTCAAGTGATACCCTCAAGGCAGCACCGTCAGAGTACAGTAGAGGCGGTCATCAACACACCAACACAAGTCTTCCTTTGGTGTCTCAGTCAGCCTTTTGATCTGTTAATTTCTTTAGTCTTGTCGATACGATTTTAGTCTTTGGAATAAAATTTGTATTCATTTATTTTATTCATTGATTCTATTCGTGTGTGTGTGTGTGTGTGTGTGTGTACGTAACTAGAATAGAATAAAAGTGTAAAAAAAAAATGGCGACATTTGGCAACTCAGCGTGGCGTCCCAGGACCAATCACAGGCGGCGCTGAACTGTCCCCTGAGTCAGTAATTTCACTAGACTGAAATTTCGTATTGGGGGGTGAAGGAGGGGGTGGGGGGTGATGGAGGGGGGGGGGGCTGGTGGGTGGGTGGGGAGGCAGGGGTGTGTGCGTGTGTTGAAGAAGATATCTCTCTCTCTCTCTCTCTCTCTCTCTCTCTCTCTCTCTCTCTCTCTTTGAATACCTAACTCCTTGGACAAATTAACACACACACACCCCCACACACACACACCCCACACCCCCCCCCCCACACACACACACACACCCCACCACACACACACCCCACCCCCCCCCCACACACACACACACCCCACACCCCGCACACCCCCCCACACACACCCCACACCCCCCCACACACACCCCACACCCCCCCCACACACACCCCACCCCCCCTCCACACACACACCCCACACCCCCCCCACCACACACACACCCCACACCCCCCCCCACCACACACACACCCACACACCCACCCCCCCACACCCACCCCCCCCCCCACACACACACCCCACACCCCCCCCCCCACACACACACCCCACACCCCCCCACACACACACACCCCACCCCCCCCCACACACACACCCCACACCCCCCCCACACACACACACCCCACACACCCCCCACACACACCCCACACCCCCCCCCCCCACACACACACACACACCCACACACCCCACCCCCCCCCACACACACACACCCCACACCCCCCCCCCACACACCCCACACCCCCCCCCCCCCACACACACACACCCCACACCCCCCCCCCACACACACACACACCCCACACACACACACACACCCCACACCCCCCCCCACACACACACACACCCCACACACACACCCCCACACCCACCCCCCACACCCCCCCACACACACACCTCCCCACACACACACACCCCCACACACACACCCCCCCACACACACACCACCCCACACACACACCCCCCCCCCACACCCACCCCCACACACACCTCATCTCGGCCTCGCCTCAACACATACATCCCTCAACTCGAGTGTACCAGATGACTTAACACGGTCAATAGTGTCCCATTACTGGTGTTCTTTGTTGTTGTGGTTGTTATTGTATGTCTTTGTCATTGTTGTTGTTGTTGTTGTTGTGGTTGTTATTGTATGTCTTTGTCATTGTTGTTGTTGTTGTTGTTGTGGTTGTTATTGTATGTCTTTGTCATTGTTGTTGTTGTTGTTGTTGTGGTTGTTATTGTATGTCTTTGTCATTGTTGTTGTTGTTGTTGTGGTTGTTATTGTATGTCTTTGTCATTGTTGTTGTTGTTGTTGTTGTGGTTGTTATTGTATGTCTTTGTCATTGTTGTTGTTGTTGGCGCATTGTGCATCTTTGAGGTACACGTCCAAGTAGGAGGAGGAAGAGAGAGGGTTGGCATTACATGTTGGTATGATGAGAGAGAGAGAGAGAGAGAGAGAGAGAGAGAGAGAGAGAGAGAGAGAGAGGTTCTAGGTTAGGTAAGAGAGAGAGAGAGAGAGAGAGAGAGAGAGAGGGGGGAGGGGGTTCTAGACGCCCTCACAGCTGTATATCGCAGAGGGAGGCGGTGGCGTTAAGAGCAGTATTGTACCACCAGGAAAAAATCGGTTATCGCAGGTTCTAAAGAGTTTTCTTATACCGTGAAGGAGTGTGAGCGTTTTATAAGCAGGCAAGCGGCAAACCTCTCTGCTTACCTGCTTATCTGCTTCCTTTCTTGCCTGCTTACCTGGTTTCTTGGTTACTTCCAGCCTGACTAGTGGAGTCGGGTAGCGGTGATAACATCTGTATCCGAAAGGGTGATATTTTAATCGATCTCGGGAACTGTATTGCTATCATACGTAAATATGCATAACTGTGTATTCCCCAGTGTTATTATATACACATAAATACACCTTTACTATAACTGACAATACATACAGTAGATTCATACACGTGTATTCTTCCTCACCCAAACACGAACATCTAGCCATAACGACGCATCCGAAGACGTTGAACACTCGCGAGTATAAACAAACACGGAATCGTTTTGCACCACAACACTCAAGCTATTCAAATAATCATTCCATGCTTCACTTAACTCTCTTAGGCCTGAAACATTCCATCCTTTGAGCACACCAATAGCTGGACCACAGTGCTACACGGTTCTGGGTTACCTCTTAAGACCTGGGCGGGCTGGAACGGTAAGGAAACGTTGATAGGGGCTACAAACGTTTCTGTCACCTGTCGGGAAGAAATTTTGACGGGAATGTGTTCAAGGGTGATTTTTTATTACTACTTAATACTGGTGGTGGTGGTGGTGGTATTATTATTATTATTATTATTATTATTATTATTATTATTATTACCGTCGTTGCTATCAACCTACATAACCACAATTACCATCACCACTACCACTATCAACACTACCACAATTACCACCACCATCATCACTACCACAATTACTACCACCATCATCACTACCACAATTACCACCACCATCATGAAATTTTCCCTCGAGTTTTGAAAGAGTGTAAGAACAGATTAGCAGACCCCTCGTAAATTTATTTACAAAATCATTAGACACCGGAGTTGTGCCAGACTTGTGGAAACAGGCAAATGTAGTACCCATATTAAAAAAGGGAGACAGAGCATCAGCGTCAAATTACCGGCCGATTAGTTTGACGTCAGTAGTGGGGAAATCTCTTGAATCAATTATAGCAAATAGCATTCGATCGCATTTAGAGAAAAACAAATTAATCTACGACTCTCAACATGGGTTTACAAAGGGAAAATCTTGTCCAACAAATCTGTTGACGTTTTTTAGGAAAGTCTTCGAGGTAGTAGATAATGACGAAAATTACGATGTTATTTACTTAGACTTTAGCAGAGCATTTGACAGAGTACCGCATCAGAGGCTTCTGAGAAAAATTAAGGCTCATGGTATCGAGGGGAAAGTTTTAAATTGGATAAAATCATGGCTCATCGATAGAACACAGAGGGTCAGCGTAGATGGTGTTAAATCTGAGTGGGGCTGTGTAACCAGTGGGGTCCCCCAGGGGTCAGTACTAGGCCCACTCTTGTTCATAATCTACATAAACGATCTAGATACTGGGATCAGCAGTGACATAAGCAAGTTTGCGGATGACACCAAAATAGGGCAGCAAATTAATTCAGGGCAGGATGCAAATGCACTACAGGAGGATTTAAATAAACTTCAGGAGTGGTCAGAGAAATGGCAAATGAAATTCAACACCAGCAAGTGCAGCGTACTTAATATTGGAAGAACAAATACTGTCAATGTATACAGCCTTAACAACATCAACCTAGAGAAGTCGACTTGTGAAAGAGACCTAGGGGTACTTGTAAACCCGGACCTACGGCCTAGAAAACAGTGCGTTAATGTTCGAAATAAGGCAAACAGAGTATTGGGTTTTATATCTAGAAGTGTAAGTAATAAGAGTGCAGAGGTCTTATTGCAACTATATCTTGCGCTAGTCAGGCCGCACCTCGATTATGCGGTTCAGTTCTGGTGCCCCTATTATAGAATGGATATCAATTCACTGGAGTCGGTGCTGCGAAGAATGACGAAAATGATTCCGGGACTTAGAAACCTTCCATATCAGGATAGGTTAAAGAAACTAAACTTGCATTCCCTAGAAAGACGAAGAGTGCGGGGAGATATGATAGAAGTATTTAAGTGGGTGAAAGGAATCAATAAAGGGGATATAGATAAAGTTCTTATAATATCCGAGCAGGATAGGACTCGGAGCAACGGATTTAAGTTGGATAAGTTTAGGTTTAGGAGGGAGATAGGCAGAAACTGGTTCACAAATAGGCTGGTGGACGAGTGGAACAAGCTTACCAACTTTGTATTAAGTGCTGGAACGCTGGACGGTTTTAAAAGGAGGCTAGATAGATTCATGGATGATAGAGAGTGGTAGTAACTCTCGACAGGAGCTGCCATGCACAGGCCAACCGACCTATTGCAGACTCCTTATGTTCTTATCATCATTCCCACAATTACTATCACCATCATCACAACGACAGTTACCATCACCACCATCACTATTACCACAATTACCACCACCATCATCACTACCACAATTACCACCACCATCACCGCTACCACAATTACCACCACCATCATCACTACCACAATTACCACTACCACAAGTACCACCACCACAATTACCACCATCATCATCACTACCACAATCACCACTACCACAAGTACCACCACCACAAGTACCACCACCACTACCACAATTACCACCACCACCACTACCACCATCATCACCACCACAATCATAATAATCCCTGTACAAAAATTTCCCACTAGTGTATGTCTCTTTTAGATTCTAACACGGGGCTGTAAAGGGTAATTCAGTTCACGCTCGAGCCTCGCCAACGAGCACACTGGCTGTTAAGCGTAAACTACGATCAATAAAATTGCTCAATATCGTATACCAGCTTCCTGAGGGGGAATCCTTGGCCGTTGACTTTGTTTACCTCAGTCAGCTGATGTGTACAGGGTGTGTCATAATGTTTATACCTTAGTCTCAGCTGATGTGAACAGGGTGTGTCGTAATGTTTTAACCTCTGCGGAAAACTTTTGGATTCGGATTCGGTTTGGGGTTCGAATATAAGCTCAGATTCGGATTCGGATTTAGGTTCTGGCTTCGCGTGTTTCTACTGTTGCTAATTCCGGGTTACAGTCTCATCGTTGCCGGGAGGAGCATCACTTAACCCTTAATCAGTCGACTTAACCCTTAATCAGTCGACACACTGATTAAGGGGGGTTTATGGGGGGTGGGGGGAATATTATAGGGAGTGGGGGTGTTATGGGGAGTCGGGGTGTCATGGGGAGTGGGGGGAGGGTGGGGAGTGGGGGGAGGGTGGGGAGTGGGGGTGTTATGGGGAGTGGGGGGGGGGGGATGTTAGGGGAATTGAGCTTAGTTCAGTTGTCGTTATTATTATTATTATTATTATTATTATTTTTATTTTTATTTTTATTTTTATTTTTATTATTATTATTATTATTATTATTATTATTATGTTTCTGTTGATGTTATTATTGTTATTTTTATTATTTTCATCAGTATAATTGCATCTTAATTATCTTAATAAATTTCCATAAAAATTAATATAATCACTAACCATTCCGAGGGTGGTTGGGTGTCGTTAATGACACTGTAACGAGGCTGTGACCACAAACTACCTTCTGCCAGTAATTAAAGCCGGGGCCAACCTGTGATCAGGTGGCATCCGGTAATTACCCGCTTACCTGATTATCCTTAATAAATCACCTAATTACTCGTAAACTTCTGGGTCTGCCTCACAAACTCTCCTAAGATGAATATATATACAGGTATCGTAAGATGAATCGTTGAGAATACCTCTTACTGATTCACTTACGATAACATATCACAATATCCACTCAAAACATCGTAAGGTTTTCTAAGACTCTCTACCTTACCTGGATACCTTAACCAAATTATCGTATATTGGGTTAAGTGAAGGTATCTAGTTAAGGTAGAGTTTAAGGCAATATTCCACTACATCTCAGAAATTCACTTAGGATACATTTTGACCGGAGGAACCTTAGTGGAAGATGAATGGCCCCCCACACTGAGTCGATGTAAACCTTTAGTCCGAGGAATTAATGTAAATCTTTTATCATTTACAGCGTCATGAATAATATGTATCTAATTAAGGTAATTTTCTGCAAGGTGGTAGATGGTGAGGTGATGGTGAGGGGGTGGTGAGGTGATGGTGAGGGGGTGGTGAGGGGGGATTGTAGGGGATGGTGAGGGGGTGGTGAGGGGGGTTGTAGGGGATGGTGAGGGGGGTTGTAGAGGATGGTGAGGTGATGGTGACGGGGTGGTGAGGGGGGGTTGTAGGGGATGGTGAGGTGATGGTGAGGGGTTAGTGGTGGTGAGGTGATGGTGAGGGGGTGGTGAGGGGGGATTGTAGGGGATGGTGAGGGGGTGGTGAGGGGGGTTGTAGGGGATGGTGAGGGGGGTTGTAGAGGATGGTGAGGGGGGTTGTAGGGGATGGTGAGGTGATGGTGAGGGGTTAGTGGTGGTGAGGTGATGGTGAGAAGGGATGTGAGGGGTTGAATGATGGTGAGGGAAGTAAACATAATATTATGATAATGCTGCTGAAGATTAAATACACCCACACACACCCACAGTGCCCACACCCACCCACAGTGCCCACACCCATCCACAGTGCCCACACCCACCCACAGTGCCCACACCCACCCACAGCACCCACACTCCAACTCCCAAACCTGCCCACAGTAATAACCCACCTCCTCCTCCTCCCCGACAGGTGTGTGTTGTGCAGTGTTAACGACGGCCCGCTCGAGTTTAGTGACATCATGCCCGACAACCCGAGGGACTACGACAAGATGGCGCCGCCGAAGGGAGGGAACGACCCAACTACTGTCTACTTTCACGTGACTGTTATGAGCCTTGACTCTATTGATGAGAGCTCTATGGTGAGTGCTCTGTGTGTCTGTGAGTGTCTGTGTCTGTGTGTGTGTGTGTGTGTGTGATAAGGTAGCTAGCCAATTTTGAGTACCGACATTTCAATATAATTCTCTCTCTCTCTCTCTCTCTCTCTCTCTCTCTCTCTCTCTCTCTCTCTCTCTCTCTCTCTCTCTCTCTCTCTCTCTCTCTCTCCTGTACCCACTGCAATGAATATGGTAATCTTAGTGACGATGGTAGCGCATAACAACCACCTTAACCACGTCTTCACTCAAGTCTCTCTACGTCCAACAGCCAATATCCCATACCATTTGAAAGTCCATCAACTAAATAAGTCCTCTTTACCACAAAAAAAAGTCCAATGTTGACTCAGGACTTGTGAAAATTGCCTTAAAAGTCCCACTCATATTGGTTGGAATGTGTTTTAAAGTCCATTAGTTTGTGAAATAGACCCTTCAAGTCCAAAAAGTACAAGGGTGTGTTTTTTGTCCTAAAGTCCAATATAATTACGTCCAGCATCCGTTCATTTCTAAGTCCAACAGAAACTCCATTTCCCGTCCAATCATGAGCTTCGCCTCTATAAATAAAAGTCAACAACCAGACCTGTCGTTTTAAGTCCTTCCTGTAAGTCCTAAAGTCCTAGAGTGATTGGAGTGAGTCCTTGGAGAATGTGGCAAGTTAGAGGCAGTATCTGAAGCACTAATCTGTTTCGCCTCTCACTGCCTCCTCGCCTCTCACTGCCTCCTCGCTTCTCACTGTCTCCTCGCTTCTCACTGTCTCCTCGCCTCTCACTGCCTCCTCGCCTCTCACTGCCTCCTCGCTTCTCACTGTCTCCTCGCCTCTCACTGCCTCCTCGCTTCTCACTGCCTCCTCGCTTCTCACTGCCTCCTCGCTTCTCACTGTCTCCCAGCTTCTCACTGTCTCCTCGCTTCTCACTGCCTTCTCGCCTCTCACTGCAGCCAAGACAAGAACTATAGGAGTGAGGAGGATGGTGTAGGAGTGAGGAGGATGGTGTAGGAGTGAAGAGGATGGTGTAGGAGTGAAGAGGATGGTGTAGGAGTGAGGAGGATGGTGTAGGAGTGAGGAGGATGGTGTAGGAGTGAGGAGGATGGTGTAGGAGTGAGGAGGATGGTGTAGGAGTGAGGAGGATGGTGTAGGAGTGAAGAGGATGGTGTGGGAGTGAGGAGGATGGTGTAGGAGTGAGGAGGATGGTGTAGGAGTGAGGAGGATGGTGTAGGAGTGAAGAGGATGGTGTAGGAGTGAGGAGGATGGTGTAGGAGTGAAGAGGATGGTGTGGGAGTGAGGAGGATGGTGTAGGAGTGAGGAGGATGGTGTAGGAGTAACGAGGATGGTGTAGGAGTGAGGAGGATGGTGTAGGAGTGAGGAGGATGGTGTAGGAGTGAGGAGGATGGTGTAGGAGTGAAGGAGGATGGTGTAGGAGTGAAGGAGGAATGGTGTAGGAGTGAAGGGGATGGTGTAGGAGTGAGTAGGATGGTGTAGGAGTGAGGAGGATGGTGTAGGAGTGAGGAGGATGGTGTAGGAGTGAAGGGGATGGTGTAGGAGTGAGTAGGATGGTGTAGGAGTGAGGAGGATGGTGTAGGAGTGAAGGAGGATGGAGTAGGAGTGAGGAGGATGGTGTAGGAGTGAAGGAGGATGGTGTAGGAGTGAGTAGGATGGTGTAGGAGTGAGGAGGATGGTGTAGGAGTGAGGAGGATGGTGTAGGAGTGAAGAGAATGGTGTTGGAGTGAAGAAGGATGGTGTAGGAGTGAGCAGGATGGTGTAGGAGTGAGGAGGATGGTGTAGGAGTGAGAGGATGGTGTAGGAGTGAAGAGGATGGTGTAGGAGTGAAGGAGGATGGTGTAGGAGTGAGGGGGATGGTGAAGGATTTTAGAGCTGCGGGAGTATTGAAGGATATCCTGGCGGCTTAAAGCTCAGGGCGAGGCTTTAGGCTACTGCATAATGAAGACGTCCTGATGCTGGGGGGGGGGGGGGGGTCCGAGGTAGGAAGCTATCTAACCTAACCCAACCTAACCTAACCTAACCTACCCTAACCCAAGCATACCTAACATTAACCTCACCTCACCTCACCTCATCTCACCTCATCTCACCTCATCTCATCTCATCTCATCTCACCTAACCTCATCTAACTGGAATTTCCGAATAAATAAAGAATCGCCTCGTGGTGCTCTGTACAGCCGCTGGGACGAACAGGAATATGAACCCTCGTGTTGTTCAGTCTCTCCTGGTGCTTGTGTTGAACCTTCATGACGTCTCCCAAGGGCCTCGAAGTCTCCCCAAGGGCCTCGAACACACCCGCGCCTGAAATTGATTCCTTGAACCAACAACTCTCTGATGTGTCGTCGTGTTGGTCTCAGAAGGGGGGGGGGGAGGGAGGGGGCGTGAGGGGGGAGGGAGGGGGCGTGAGGGGGGCGTGTGGGGGGGCGTGAGGGGGGGTGAGGGGGGCGTGAGGCTACTAGTACTTGAATATATTGGTGGCTGTGTGATTATACCTTAACCTAACCTAACACCCTAATCTAACTCCCCTGAAGGATGTGTTATGGTATTTAATTAACAGGCTGGGGTGTTTGTTCTTCAGGTGACCCGAGTTATATTCATTTGTGTACAGGTGAGCGTTGTTATCTACCTGTACTGTCGTCTAGGTTACAGTCAGCACATGGAAGCTACTGTACCTGTATTTTGTACCTGAGGTGAACGGTGGCTAGGTGGATACAGTTATCGCCTCCCATCCTAAGGGTCGATGGTTTGAGTCCAGGGCACCTCAAGTCGACCCAGGTGTAAGAGGGAAGCGAACAGGGTCAGAAAAGTGAACTTACTTTCACTTTCTTCCTTCGTGTCTCGTTATATTTTTAGGTAAATTTGCTGGGTGTTTGAGTCGCTTTGATCACCAGAGGCGAAGTTGTTAACGGATGTTGACGCCACACAGCCTCCAGGGGACCCTCGCCTCCAGGTAATGGCCGGGATCCCTCGCCTCCAGCAGGCAGTGGCCGGGGTCCTCTGGGACACCTGTGAAAAATTTGCTTCCCGAGTTAAGTGGAAAATATGGTTGACTGTTGATGTTTATATCGGTGTGGAGGACCCGGCCACCAGGGAGGGAGACCCGGCCACCAGGGAGGGAGACCCGGCCACCAGGGAGGGAGACCCGGCCACCAGGGAGGGGGACCCGGCCACCAGGGAGGGAGACCCGGCCATCAGGGAGGGAGACCCGGCCACCAGGGAGGGAGACCCCCGCCACCAGGGAGGGAGACCCGGCTACCAGGGAAGGGGATCCGGCCACCAGGGAAGGAGACCCGGCCACCAGGGAGGGAGACCCGGCCACCAGGGAGGGGGACCCGGCCACCAGGGAGGGGGACCCGGCCACCAGGGAGGGAGACCCGGCCACCAGGGAGGGGGACCCGGCCACCAGGGAGGGAGACCCGGCCACCAGGGAGGGAGACCCGGCCACCAGGGAGGGAGACCCGGCCACCAGGGAGGGAGACCCGGCTACCAGTAAGAAGGTACAGCCAATCCCAAAAAAGTATCGAGACCCCAAGAGTTAACTGGAATACAGAACTAGTGATAACATCAGACACGATCAAGTGTTGGCTGGCTGGTGCCTTGTGACTCTAGTTCGTTGATGGCCAGGCAGGTGCACCACACGCGGCCACCAGCAACCATTTGACACTCATAATTTGTCCTATTTCTGGCCATTTGACACCCATAATTTCTCCTATTTCTGGCCATTTGACACTATTATCTGGGATATGCACATATGTCCGTCTTACATAAACTGATTGTAATCCTTTCACTCACACAGGACACTGAATTGGATATATGCCCATATTATTCTCAAACACATGACCAATAACATTTAAATAATTGACTATCAGCTGTTATTATAGGCTGATATGTCCTTCTGGTTCTGGCTATAGACTATATCCAGTCATAAGATAGTTTTTGATTGGCTGTACAGGACATCATAACCTTAAGATAGTTTTTGATTGGCTGTACAGGACATCATAACCTTAAGATAGTTTTTGATTGGCTGAACAGGACACACATTAGGGAATTAGTCAGATTCAAAATGATCCTCCACACATAAGAAGGAAATGTAAGAACGAGAGACTTCGAGATAAACAAAGATAAATGAAAGATAATTATATAGACGATAAAATGAAAATATAATTATCAGACAAGAAATTAATTATATTTTTAAGAGTGAACGAAAGACAAAGAGAAAGGAACATTGGTAAAGAAAAAATGAACGAAAAAATAAAATAAAATAAAAAATAATGATAAAAGTTGGAAATAATTATAAGTGATTAATTACCTTTAAAACGCCTGAACAGTGCAATTTAATGCTTGTGGGTATTATTATTATTATTATTATTATTATTATTATTAATTAGTCAAGGTAAACAAACCAGGTATAATTACACCACATAGCACCTGACATAGACGATCTTCGCACAGGTGTACAGGTGTGGCATTAACCCCCCTCCAAGAACACCTGTACAAATATCCTCTTCTTTAAGTACTCTCAAGACCAACTCTACCTAAACTACACCAAGAATGACACCTTCAACACGTTAACCATATTGGATCTGCATTCATAACTGTTTGGAATCTTGGAGATGTGAAACCAGTTGATTCATTTATTGTGAAACACGATTTGGAATTTGGTTCTGAGGGAATAAAGCAGTGTGAAGCAGTGTGGACCAGTGTGAAGCAGTGTGAACCAGTGTGAAGCAGTATGGAGCAGTATGGAGCAGTGTGAAGCAGTATGGAGCAGTGTGAAGCAGTGTGGACCAGTGTGAAGCAGTGTGGAGCAGTGTGAACCAGTGTGAAGCAGTGTGAAGCAGTATGGAGCAGTGTGAACCAGTGTGAAGCAGTATGGAGCAGTATGGAGCAGTGTGAACCAGTGTGAAGCAGTATGGAGCAGTATGGAGCAGTGTGAACCAGTGTGGACCAGTGTGAAGCAGTGTGGACCAGTGTGAAGCAGTGTGGACCAGTGTGAAGCAGCGTGGACCAGTGTGAAGCAGTGTGGACCAGTGTGAAGCAGTATGAACCAGTGTGAAGCAGTATGAACCAGTGTGAAGCAGTAAGAAGCAGTATAAAGCAGTGTGAAGTAATGTGAAGCCTTTTTTCACTTCTGTGCTTCGGATCCCTGTGTGACCCAGTTACTGTGTTTGATGTTTTGATCTAATATTGTAAATCTGTTAAGTGAAGATTCAACACCTCAGCTTATTTCACCTGAAGATTAACCACCCTAAACTAACCTAACCTGAGGAGGGATAGGTTTGGTTAAGTTAGGATAAACTAGGTTAAATTAAGTTAGGTTATGTTAAGTTAGAATAGGTTTAGTCAGTATAGTTAATCTTCAGGTAATCCCTTTTGGAATGAATTTGTCTTTGAGAAAATGACTTAATGTTAAATAGTAAATAATTTGCTGAACTTCAAAGACAATTTACATATTAATCCTGTCTTCAGAATTTCAAGAAGACAAGAAAGATTTAATTTTCTTTGAAGTGATTCGTTAACAAGTTGATTCCCTTAGCGAGGAGGTCGAAGCTTCACCACCTGTTGTCTACCTGTTAATGAATGCAAGGATAAAGATAATTATGAAGAACTCAGGTGTACAGAGCTCAGGTGTATAGAGCCCAGGTGTACAGAACCCAGGTGTACAGAGCCCAGGTGTACAGAGCCCAGGTGTACAGAACCCAGGTGTACAGAGCTCAGGTGTAGAGAGGTCAGGTGTACAGAGCTCAGGTGTACAGAGCTCATGTGTACTGAGCTCAGGTGTACAGAGCCCAAGTAAACAGAGCTCAGGTATACAGAGCTCAGGTGTATAGAGCCCAGGTGTTCAGAGCCCAGGTGTACAGAGCCCAGGTGTACAGAACCCAGGTGTACAGAGCCCAGGTGTACAGAGCCCAGGTGTACAGAACCCAGGTATACAGAGCCCATGTGTACAGAGCTCAGGTGCACAGAGTCCAGGTGTACAGAGCTCAGGTGTACAAAGCTCAGGTGTACAGACCGTTAAACACCTGTAGGAGACCTTAAACAACTGTAGGAGACCTTAAACACCTGTAGGAGACCTTAAACACCTGTAGGAGACCCTTAAACACCTGTAGGAGACCCTTAAACACCTGTAGGAGACCCTTAAACACCTGTAGGAGACCCTTAAACAACTGTAGGAGACCTTAAACACATATAGGAGACCTTAAACACCTGTAGGAGACCCTTAAACACCTGTAGGAGACCCTTAAACACCTGTAAGAGACCTTAAACACCCTTAGGAGACCTTAAACACCTGTAGGAGACCATTAAACACAAACACCTGTAGGAAACCTTAAACACCTGCAGGAGACCATTAAACACTTGTAGGAGACCTTAAACACCCATAGGAGACCATTAAACACCTGTAGGAGACCATTAAACACCTGTGAAATTAATATACGTATGAATTAAGAAGAATACCTGTAAAGACACCATTAATTATCTTCAAACATTCGTCAAACACCTGTAGGAAACCTTAAACAGCTGCAGGAGACCATTAAACACTTGTAGGAGACCATAAACACCTGTAAAGACACCATTAATTATCTTTAAACATTCGTCAAACACCTGTAGAAACACCGTAAAACATCCACACAATATAAACGAAACACCTGTAGAAAAAACACCATCACTACACACCTGTTGTATCCACTTTTTTGCACTTAGTAACTATGTCAGTTCTCATGTACAGAACCAAATACGCAATGTGCTTGAATACCTCCCACGTAAATGTGAATAACAAAGTGTGAGGCCAGACATACTGCCTCACACGCCTGTTCTCACGCATTTGTGAATAAGTTACCCTCTATGTATAGAACTAAACAAATAATGTAAATGAAATACTGTGTAACTTTCAGTGCCATAATATCCTGACAACCGGGGTTAATTATTATGACCCTTTGTAAACCCTACTCTGTAATCCTTTTGCGCTACCGCTCACAGGATGAGTGTGGGGTGCACAATAAAGTAGCCGCTGCAAGCGGCAAAATCAAAATCAAATGTTGTACATGGCGACCTGTGGTGTAATGGTCAGCATGCTCGCCTCACAAGCTAGCGGACCCGGGTTCGATCCCCAGGCAGGGTGAAACTATGGATAAGTTTCTTTACGCCATTTACCTCTGTCTACCCAGCAGTGCAGTTGGCGAGTTGTCCGGTCTTCTCGGACACTGGGTCATGCAGCTCGTTAACTCAGGGTGTGGTTGTTGTGTTGGCGACAGCTTCTACACCTTAAACACTGGGTCATGCAGCTCGTTAACTCAGGGTGTGGTTGTTGTGTTGGCGACAGCTTCTACACCTTTAACACTGGGTCATGCAGCTCGTTAACTCAGGGTGTGTTGTTGTGTTGGCGACAGCTTCTACACCTTAAACACTGGGTCATGCAGCTTGTTAACTCAGGGTGTGGTTGTTGTGTTGGCGACAGCTTCTACACCTTAAACACTGGGTCATGCAGCTCGTTAACTCAGGGTGTGGTTGTTGTGTTGGCGACAGCTTCTACACCTTAAACACTGGGTCATGCAGCTCGTTAACTCAGGGTGTGGTTGTGGTGTTGGCGACAGCTTCTACACCTTAAACACTGGGTCATGCAGCTCGTTAACTCAGGGTGTGGTTGTTGTGTTGGCGACAGCTGCTACACCTTAAACACTGGGTCATGCAGCTCGTTAACTCAGGGTGTGGTTGTTGTGTTGGCGACAGCTGCTACACCTTAAACACTGGGTCATGCAGCTCGTTAACTCAGGGTGTGGTTGTTGTGTTGGCGACAGCTTCTACACCTTAAACACTGGGTCATGCAGCTCGTTTACTCAGGGTGTGGTTGTTGTGTTGGCGACAGCTTCTACACCTTAAACACTGGGTCATGCAGCTCGTTAACTCAGGGTGTGGTTGTTGTGTTGGCGACAGCTTCTACACCTTAAACACTGGGTCATGCAGCTCGTTAACTCAGGGTGTGGTTGTTGTGTTGGCGACAGCTTCTACACCTTAAACACTGGGTCATGCAGCTCGTTAACTCAGGGTGTGGTTGTTGTGTTGGCGACAGCTTCTACACCCTAAACACTGGGTCATGCAGCTCGTTAACTCAGGGTGTGGTTGTTGTGTTGGCGACAGCTTCTACACCCTAAACACTGGGTCATGCAGCTCGTTTACTCAGGGTGTGGTTGTGGTGTTGGCGACAGCTTCTATACCTTAAACACTGGGTCATGCAACTCGTTATCTCAGGGTGTGGTTGTTGTGTTGGCGACAGCTTCTACACCTTAAACACTGGGTCATGCAACTCGTTAACTCAGGGTGTGGTTGTTGTGTTGGCGACAGCTTCTACACCTTAAACACTGGGTCATGCAACTCGATATCTCAGGGTGTGGTTGTTGTGTTGGCGACAGCTTCTACACCCTAAACACTGGGTCATGCAACTCGTTATCTCAGGGTGTGGTTGTTGTGTTGGCGACAGCTTCTACACCTTAAACAAATTCACGCCCACAGGCCCTTGGGCTGGTCACACGAGGGGCAACCATTATTTATTATTTACCTCCACTTAACTACCTAATGTATTAATTAACATATATTAAACTACGTCACAGAATGAAATGAAATGTATCTTTTACTCTTAAGACTCGTGGTGTAAAAGTTGTTAATGTATATGGTAATTGGTGGAGTGTATAGTGTTGGAGGAGGGTAGGGGTGGTGTCATGGGGTAGGGGTGGTGTCAGGGGGAGGAGGAGGGTGGTGTCAGGGGGTAGGGGTGGTGTCTGGGGGTAGGGGTGGTGTCTGGGGGTAGGGGTGGTGTCAGGGGGTAGGGGGTGGTGTCAGGGGGTAGGGGTGGTGTCAGGGGGAGGTGGGTGTCAGGGGGTAGGGGTGGTGTCAGGGGGTAGGGGTGGTGTCTGGGGATAGGGGTGGTGTCTGGGGGTAGGGGTGGTGTCAGGGGGTAGGGGTGGTGTCAGGGGGTAGGGGTGGTGTCTGGGGGTAGGGGTGGTGTCGGGGGTAGGGGTGGTGTCTGGGGGAGGAGGGTGGTGTCAGGGGGAGGAGGGTGGTGTCAGGGGGTAGGGGTGGTGTCAGGGGGAGGAGGGTGGTGTCAGGGGGTAGGGGTGGTGTCAGGGGGTAGTGGTGGTGTCAGGGGGTAGGGGTGGTGTCAGGGGGAGGAGGGTGGGAGAGGATGGTAGTCTGGGGGGTGGCGGGTAGGAGGGTCTTGCTGGTTCATGGACCCGGGATGAGGAACTCGACTTAGTCTGATCCTAACCTAACCTAACCTAACCTAACCAAACCCTAACCTAACCAAACCCTAACCTAACCAAACCCTTACCTAACCAAGCCCTAACCTAACCCTAACCTAACCTAACCGAACCCTAACCAAACCCTAACCTATCCAAACCCTTACCTAACCAAACCCTAACCTAACCGAACCCTAACCTAACCCTAATCTAACCAAACCCTAACCTAACCTAACCTAACCAAACCCTAACCTAACCTAACCAAACCCTAACCTAACCTAACCTAACCTAACCATAACCTAACCTAACCTAACCTAACCATAACCTAACCTAACCTAACCTAACCTAACCATAACCTAACCTAACCTAACCTAACCATAACCTAACCATAACCTAACCTAACCCTAACCTAACCTAGCCATAACCTAACCTAACCTAACCTAACCTAACCATAACCTAACCTAACCATAACCTAACCATAACCTAACGTAACCTAACCTAACCTAACCATAACCTAACCTAAGCTAACCTAACCTAACCTAACCTAAGAATGAAAAGAAAAATATCTATTCAGTCTCGTAAATCCTGTGCATTAATTTCGCCTCACGTTAAAGCGCTTCTCTTAAATCCGTGTCAGTGAGGTGTTTACCCACGTCACCACCCCTACCACAGGGTTTACGACGACGAGAATTTAACAAGAGCTCTCAGGGAAATGGTGGTGGTGGTGGTGGTGGTGGTGGTGAGAAGGTGGTGGTGGTGGTGGTGAGAAGGTGGTGGTGGTGAGAAGGTGGTGGTGGTGGTGTTGGTGGTGGTGTTGGTGGTGGTGGTGAGAAGGTGGTGGTGGTGAGAAGGTGGTGGTGGTGGTAGTGGTGGTGGTGGTGGTGGTTGTGGTGAGAAGGTGGTGGTGGTGGTGAGAAGGTGGTGGTGGTGGTGGTGGTGGTG
>CAUDMG010002812.1:667500-680000 GCA_958450375.1 Homarus gammarus | reverse complement strand
TTATTATTATTGCTGTTTGTTTTTTTATCTTTCCTCAACATAGCTAAAGCTGCCCCCCCCCCCCCCCCCCGAAAGCTGGGAATGCTGTACAGATGCCGCAGCTACTTCACTCCTGAGCAGTTGCTTCAAGTATATAAGGGATTCATTCGTCCTAACTTGGAGTACTGCTCTCATATCTGGGGTGGTTCTTCTTCTGTCCAACTGTTAGATAGGGTGGAATCAAAGGCATTTCGTCTTATTAACTCTCCTCCTTTAGTTGACAATCTTTCTTCCCTTTCTCTTCCCCACAATGTTGCTTCACTCTTTCTCTTTTACAGGTACTTTAACGGGCAATGTTCGGTGGATTTGGCATCCTGTGTACCGCCGGCAAGGCCGTGGGTTCGTAACACACGTCTTGCCCACGGTGCCCACCGTTTCTCTGTGGATGTCGGTCACACTATAATAACCCGTTATAGTACCTCCTTCTTTCCTCACACAGCCAAACTGTGGAATGCTCTGCCTTCTGTGTTTCCATACTCATACAATCTGTCTCACTTTAAAAAGCTGGTTTCCGGCATCTTCTTGGTGTAGATTAATATTGTCTTTTTCTCTTCTAATTTATATTTTTTTACTATTAGTTTTTCGCCCCTCAAGCCCCGGTGTGGGTCGATGACCTGTGGCCGGGTGGGCTGTTCCCGTAAAAAAAGGACATCTGGCGGCCGGATTATCATAGTCTTTCTTCTTAAATGTTATAAGACACCTAGCAGCCGGATACCTTCTCCGATCAAATGTCCATCACCGCTTCCATTGTGTTCTCCCGTTACAGGACATCTGGCGGCCGGATTCCTTCTTCAAAAACGCCAAAGCCGTCACCTTCCAGGAGATGACGATCCCTAACCACTACATCTGGCTCTATCAGGACAACACCATCCTCTACATGGTCAAGTAAGTTACTCCTACACCGGGGTCCTGACCTGACCTGACCCCGTGTTGTGTTCCTGTTACTCGACGTGACTGACCCGCCACCTGGACTAGTTCTCTCTCTCTCTCTCTCTCTCTCTCTCTCTCTCTCTCTCTCTCTCTCTCTCTCTCACCGTCCCTCTCACCATCCCTCTCACCATCCCTCTCACCATCCCTCTCACCGTCCTTCTCACCATCCCTCTCACCATCCCTCTCACCATTCCTCTCACAGTCCCTCTCACCATCCCTCTCACCATCCCTCTCACCATCCCTCTCACCGTCCCTCTCACCATCCCTCTCACCATCCCTCTCACCATCCTTCTCAATAAGGTAGGGATGGAGAAAGGGAGAGAGAGGAGGTAGGAAGGAATGGAAGTAGGAAGGGAAAGGGAAGGAAGGAAAGAAGGAGGGAAGGTAGAGAGGGAAGGAAGAAAGGAATGGAAGTAAGAGGGGAAGAGGGAGGGAGGGGAAGAGGGAGGGAGGGAGAGGTGGATGACCCTGTACAATAAATGCCTTCATACAGTTCACTTCAGCGATGGTCTGTGTCAATACTGTTTAATCTCCCCCTCCCCTCCTGATACTCTCCCCTCCCCCTCCCCTCACCCCTTCCCTCACCCCTTCCCTCACCCCTTCCCTCACCCTCACATCTCCCCTCACTCCTCCTTTCTTTACCTTCCCTCCCCCTTCCTTTCATCCCCCCCATCCCCTCCCCTCCCCCCCCTCTCTTGTGGATCACTGAGGGCAAATAACAGACCACTGTGTATATAGGAGGAGGAGGGGAGGGAAGAGGAAGAGGAAGAGGAAGAGGAGGAGGAGGAGGAGGAGGAGGAAGAGGAAGAGGAGGAGGTCATCTCTCAGTAGCGGCTCAGTGACTTCACAATCTAGTGTGTTCTTCTTCTTAAGAGAGAGAGAGAGAGAGAGGTCACTATCTCCCCGTTTGTTATCTCTCTTCACCACACTGGTTTTGAACTACTGTCTCTCTCTCTCTCTCTCTCTCTCTCTCTCTCTCTCTCTCTCTCTCTCTCTCTCTCTCTCTCACACACACACACAAAGTAAACAAAATACCCAATACAACAAATGACTTTTTTTACACAATATTATTCTGGTAATATTGACTCTGGTATACAACTGTGTGTGTGTGTGTGTGTGTGTGTGTGTGTGTCTGTGTCTGTGTGTGTGTCTGTGTGTGTGTGTGTGTCTGTGTGTGTGTCTGTGTGTGTGTGTGTGTCTGTGTGTTTTGAGGGGGAAGGGCTTGGAGAAATAATGTTTATATTACTACTACTACTACTACTACTACTACTACTACTACTGCTACTACTACTACTTTTTTTTTTTTTTTTTTTTTTTTTTTCAACGTGGCCTCCAGCCTCCCCCAATAGCCACACCTTCGCCACCATTTATTTACCTTAATATTAAATATCCTAATACATAAGAAGCAATCCTATCTGTGTTAAGTTAGTTGAGCCGCAGATCTATGCGGCATTCAGTGACTGTAGCCTCATAGTCAATATCTGCAGCAGTTGTCGGAGTAGGGGCAGAAGCTCTCGTTCCCCTGAGGCAGACCAAAGCCGACCGAAGGAGAGAGAAGGACAGTCGACATCTCATCCAGGCTGTAACATAACTTCTGGGCTGCTGCTTCTGTTCGGAGATCACCTCCGCGAGTCTGGCGTAGAAACATCTTGCACTTGGGCCCATCCCACCAGAGGTTGTGAACACTAGAGGAGTGAAGCTGCCTTGATCAACGTTTTGAATTCTCTCCCCATATGCCCTTCTCTTGTCGTTCTCGTTCCTCCTATGCGCAGCATCGAGAGCTAGGTTACGGTGACAAACGGCCATGGGATAAAAAATCCTGATGTCGAAGAAAGCTCGCTGTCGCCGCGTCCAGAATCCTCGAGCACTGACGTCCACACGGGCTTCGTTAGATGTGTTTGAAGTCCTGTGTTGGAAGATCTCACCGTCCAGTGGAAGGAGGGTCGGTTCTACCATGACGTCCCGGCAGATTTCCTACTACTACTACTACTACTAATACTAATACTAATACCACACCACCCTGGCACCACTGTAAGGCACAAGGGATTAACTTACTACTCTGGCAACACTGCAGATTAAAAGGGGTCACTAATCCGGTAATATTCTCTATGAAAAGGGGTCGCCTCACCAATCTGGCTACACTGCAGAACACAAGGGGTCGCCTCATGAGTCTGGCAACACTACAGAACACAGAGGGTCAACTCACAACTCTGGCAACACTGCAGAACACAAGGGGTCGCCTCACCAGTCTGGTATCACCGCCCAGGCCCGTCATAACACCGACACTTTTCACCAGTCTTATCTTTAGCGAGAGACGTGATGTTTCAGGAGCGTTTTAACGAGAAGAAAAATTCGCTATCTCACCCTGGCTGTGTGGCCGGTTGACGCACTTTTTGGGCCTCGCTAAACTAATCCCGACACCAAAACACCTTATTTTTCCTACCAAATTAGCGACCTAACCTAACCTAACCTACCCTAACCTAACCTAACCTAACCCTAACCTAACCTAACCTAACCCTAACCTAACCTAACCTAATCTAACCTTGTGTGTTATTAAGATATATTAATATATGTCTTCGTCCTGGGGAATGACAGACAGACAGACAGACAGACAGACAGAGAGAGAGAGAGAGAGAGAGAGAGAGAGAGAGAGAGAGAGAGAGAGAGAGAGAGAGAGAACTCTATAACCATTAATATAATAATTCCTCTTTGTTGATAACGTAATTAATTAATTTACTTAATGATTGACCTAATAATTCAATTAGATAAAATACTCACTAATTACCAGATAATTGACTTAACAAATAGACTCCATAATTGGTTAATAATTAATTGACCACTAATTGCAACAGTGATGACCAAACACTTGTCCTGTACTCGTATCGACTGCCAACCGACCTTGAGGCACTCTTGTGATAGGTCAATACTGGCACTATATTTAGCCAGTGCCATCGAGTAGGAAGGTCAACTATAGGTCAATATTGGCACTACAGATACAGAGTGCCAGACAGTATTGACACTATCTTAGCTGTTGTTAACGGCACAATAATACTCTTGTGTGTGTGTGTGTGTGTAATGCTGTCTCGTTACGGCACTGTGTATAGAGAGAGAGAGAGAGAGAGAGAGAGAGAGAGAGAGATTATCCTGGTATAATCCAACATCATAATGAACGAACATCTCCTTAAATAACAACAATAATTTATACCAAGTGTTTTTTTTTCACTAAATTTCACGTGAGACAATTTCTTCTTCATCCATTAAGCGAAGAGTGAGATTAGCGAGATCGTTTCATATCTCGGTAAGATCAACGAGACACTCTTATTTATCTCGTAGCTAAGGGGGGGGGGGGGACGAACGTATTTATATTCTGATAATTTAAAGAATAATAATTGATCTGTGATAATTTCCGTTCCTGGGGACATAAAAATTATCATGTGAAATTCTCAGGTAAAACAAATTATCATAAAAAAAAATAAAAAAAATAAAAATATTAAAAAATTTCAGCCATATCCTGTATTTATGTAACTATGTATATCAACTTAAATACATAATAAAATACATAAGTTACATTACAGAATATCAACACTGAAATGACTGTCTGTATGTCTTATAAGTTTGGGTACCTCTTCATAGTTGGGTCGACTTGGGGTATAAATTTTGTCCTCTGGGGGCGTTTTATCCGGCCAGGTGTAGGTGGGTACAGGTGGGGTATGGCGGTACAGGTGTGTTGGGGTAGGGAGAGGAAGGTAGGGGAGTGGGGGGGAAGGGGAGGGAGGGGAAGGGAGGGAAGGGAGTATATCTGTAAACATGTCAAGGGGAGAGTTACTAACACCCTCCCTCCCTCCTTCCCTTCCATCACTCCCTCCCTCCCTCTCTCCCTGGTTCCCTCCTCTCTCCCTCCCTCCCTCCTTTCCTTTCTCTCTTTCCTTCCTTTTCCATATCCCTTCCATTATTCCTTACTATCCCATCCTCTCTCTCTCTCTCTCTTCCTCCTCCTCCTCTCTTTCGCTTCCCTCTTCCCACTGTTCTCCTTCTCATCTTTCCTTCTCCCTTCCCCTCACAGTCTTCCCCTCCCTCCTTTCCTCCCTTTTTCACTCACTCCCTCCCTCCCTCTCTCTCTTCCTCCCTAACTCTCTCCCTCTCTCTCTCCCTCTTCCACCTCCCTCAGTGCCGGAGATGAACCATAATTCACCAATAATAGACAACACCAGAGTGAGTTCCTGTCGCTTCCTCCACCACACACCTCCACCATCACCAACACCCACCACCACCATACACCACCACTACCATACACCTCCACCATCACCAACACCCACCACCACCATGCACCACCACTACCATACACCTCCACCATCACCATACACCTCCACCATCACCAACACCCACCACCACCATACACCACCACCACCATACACCACCACTACCATACACCTCCACCATCACCAACACCCACCACCACCATACACCACCACTACCATACACCTCCACCATCACCAACACCCACCATACACCACCACCACCATACACCTCCACCACCACCATACACCACCACCACCATACACCACCACTACCATACACCTCCACCACCACCATGCACCACCACCACCATACACCACCACCACCACCCCACACCTCACAACGTTACCTGCGGCCGTTTTATAAATTTGATACGTAATTGGGTGACACATACATACATACATACATACATACACACACATAGCAATACAATCATCACTTATCCCTAAACTACTCATAAAAAAATAAACGATACATAATGAATAATAACGAGAGAATTGAGGAAAAAAACACCTCGTTAAATATATATAGAGAGGGAAGGAAGGGGCCATGTTGTGAACGAACCATAATGAGATTTTCAACACCGGGATTCTGTATCGACCCTAAAATTTGTAAACTAAACGTGTCATTAATTTCTTCCCCCCCATCCTCTCTCTCTCTCTCTCTCTCTCTCTCTCTCTCTCTCTCTCTCTCTCTCTCTCTCTCTAAGCCATTAAATTTCTACCCCCTAACCATTAAATTTCTACCCCCCCCCCCAAAAAAAAACTACTCCAGAACATAATTTTTTCTAGCTCATGAACCATTAACTCAACACCCCATTATATTTATTCTCCTCCCTCCACCACCACACTAACCCATTAATAGTACATCAATCCCATTAAATCTCCCATGCTCAACTTCCTCTGTTATGACGTTATTATCGGGTAAATGGTTCGACTTGAGAGTTGGGAAGTATCGAACAGCCTTGAACTCGAGACTGGTTCACTGGTCAGTTTATCTTGGCTTCGATGAGCCTCGCTCCACACGCCCACCTGCCCCTTCCTCATGTGAATGTTGGAGACGCCCTCTGTTGGTGAACTGCCGCCACCACCACCACCACTAATCCATCCAGGAAATCTAGCCTTAGAAAATATTAATTAAGGACACTGTGCAGTAGGCTTATTAGTCCAGCCTAACCTAACCTAACCTGACCTAATCTAACCTAGCCTAACCTGACCTAACCTAACCTGACCTAACCTGACCTAACCTAACCTGACCTAACCTAACCTAACCTAACCTGACCTAACCTGACCTCACACTATTATGAGCTCCATTACCCCGTTAGTGTTCTTACGTATACTGTACAAACTCAGTGTTGTTTACGGCCTGGTGCCACGTCTAACTACGGCCTGGTGCCACGTCTAACTAAGGCCTGGTGCCACGTCTAACTAAGGCCTGGTGCCACGTCTAACTACGGCCTGGTGCCACGTCTAACTAAGGCCTGGTGCCACGTCTAACTACGGCCTGGTGCCACGTCTAACTAAGGCCTGGTGCCACGTCTAACTAAGGCCTGGTGCCACGTCTAACTACGGCCTGGTATCACGTCTAACTAAGGCCTGGTGCCACGTCTAACTAAGGCCTGATGCCACGTCTAACTAAGGCCTGGTGCCACGTCCAACTAAGGCCTGGTGCCACGTCTAACTACGGCCTGGTGCCATATCTAACTACGGCCTGGTGCCATATCTAACTACGTTCTGGTACCACGTCTAACTACCATCTGGTACCACGTCTAACTAAGGCCTGGTGCCATATCTAACTACGGCCTGGTGCCATATCTAACTACGGCCTGGTGCCACGTCTAACTACGGCCTGGTGCCACGTCTAACTACGGCCTGGTGCCACGTCTAACTACGGCCTGGTGCCACGTCTAACTAAGGCCTGGTGCCACGTCTAACTACGACCTGGTGCCTCGTCTAACTACGACCTGGTGCCTCGTCTAACTACGACCTGGTGCCTCGTCTAACTATGGCCTGGTGCCATATCTAACTACGGCCTGGTGCCTCGTCTAACTACGGCCTGGTGCCATATCTAACTACGGCCTGGTGCCATATCTAACTACGGCCTGGTGCCATATCTAACTACGGCCTGGTGCCTCGTCTAACTACGACCTGGTGCCTCGTCTAACTACGGCCTGGTGCCTCGTCTAACTACGGCCTGGTGCCTCGTCTAACTACGGCCTGGTACCATATCTAACTACGGCCTGGTGCCATATCTATCTACGGCCTGGTGCCATATCTAACTACGGCCTGGTGCCATATCTAACTACGGCCTGGTGCCATATCTAACTACGGCCTGGTGCCATATCTATCTACGGCCTGGTGCCATATCTAACTACGGCCTGGTGCCATATCTAACTACGGCCTGGTGCCACGTCTAACTACGGCCTGGTGCCACGTCTAACTAAGGCCTGGTGCCACGTCTAACTAAGGCCTGGTGCCACGTCTAACTACCATCTGGCACCATGTCTAACTAAGGCCTGGTGCCACGTCTAACTACGGCCTGGTGCCATATCTAACTACGGCCTGGTGCCACGTCTAACTACGGCCTGGTGCCACGTCCAACTAAGGCCTGGTGCCACGTCCAACTAAGACTTGGTGCCACGTCTTACTACGATCTGGTACTATGTCTAACTACGGCCTGGTGCCACGTCTAACTACGACCTGGTGCCTCGTCTAACTACGACCTGGTGCCTCGTCTAACTACGACCTGGTGCCTCGTCTAACTACGGCCTGGTGCCATATCTAACTACGGCCTGGTGCCATATCTAACTACGGCCTGGTGCCATATCTAACTACGGCCTGGTGCCTCGTCTAACTACGACCTGGTGCCTCGTCTAACTACGGCCTGGTGCCTCGTCTAACTACGGCCTGGTGCCTCGTCTAACTACGGCCTGGTACCACGTCTAACTACGATCTGGTACCATGTATAACTACGGCCTGGTGCCACGTCTAACTACGGCCAGGTGCCATATCTAACTACGGCCTGGTGCCATATCTAACTACGGCCTGGTGCCATATCTATCTACGGCCTGGTGCCATATCTAACTACGGCCTGGTGCCATATCTATCTACGGCCTGGTGCCATATCTAACTACGGCCTGGTGCCATATCTATCTACGGCCTGGTGCCATATCTAACTACGGCCTGGTGCCATATCTATCTACGGCCTGGTGCCATATCTAACTACGGCCTGGTGCCATATCTATCTACGGCCTGGTGCCATATCTAACTACGGCCTGGTGCCTCGTCTAACTACGGCCTGGTGCCATATCTAACTACGGCCTGGTGCCATATCTAACTACGGCCTGGTGCCTCGTCTAACCACGGCCTGGTTCGTCGTCTGTTCTCGCGTCTACTCCTCGGGTCTAATGGTGAAACTTGAGGATTTTGCCTCTTGTGTTAATGATAGTGAACTCTCTCTCTCTCTCTCTCTCTCTCTCTCTCTCTCTCTCTCTCTCCCTCTCTCTCTCAATACCAAGACTTATGATTACTTAAACATTACTTACAATAAATCCATCTTCCACACTTACTTACTTACTTACTTACTTATGCAAAAAGTAATATGGTGGCTGAGAGGATAAAACTTTCGTCTCCCGTTGTAAGCGACTCCAGTTCGAACTCACGGCAACCCCACCCTCCCTCCCTCCCAACCTATGGCACCCCTGATTCACCCAGTTGTGAAAAGGTACCTAATTATACCATTTGGGAAGTGACGGAAGTTGAGTGTAGTGCCGGAAGTATGGAAGGCTTAATGGTTAGGTTAGGTTTAGGTTAGGTTAGGTTAGGTTAGCGTTAGGTTAGGTGAGGTTAGGTTAGGTTAGGTTTAGGTTAGGTTAGGTTAGGTTAGGTTAGGTGAGGTTAGGTTAGGTTAGGTTTAGGTTTAGGTTAGGTTAGGTTAGCGTTAAGGTGGTTAACCTAAAGGTGACATAAGGTGAGGTGTCATATCTCCACTTACACCCCTCCTCCTACCCCTTATACCCCCTACCCATCTACCTATTACTACTCCCTACCCCCATCTCACCCCCTTCCCCTACCCCTTACCCCCCCCCCCCCCAGGTAGAGACAGGTGAGGTGTCAAGGAAGGTATCGGTACGGTCGCTGGGGCGTCAATGGATCTCATCGACCTAAGACACAAAACATAATCTGGTCTGTCGATGAAGTTGGCCGGCTACTGTCTGTCAGCCTGTCTGTCTGTCTGTCTGTCTGTCTCCGTATCTATCTATCTATCTATCTTATTTATCTATCTCTGTCTGTCTGTCTGCACTGTAAGTCTTTATCTTCGACTCTGCTTCACTGACTCATTGACTCACTAACTCACTTCATCACTGACTTACTGCTTCACTACCTCAATGACTCACTGATTCAAAGCTTCACTCACTGACTCAAAGTATTACTCGCTGACTCAAAGCTTCACTCACTGACACAAAGTTTCACTCACTGACTCAAAGTATTACTCGCTGACTCAAAGCTTCACTCACTGACTCAAGTATTGCTCGCTGACTCAAAGCTTCACTCACTGACTCAAAGTATTGCTCGCTGACTCAAAGCTTCACTCACTGACACAAAGTTTCACTCACTGACTCAAAGTATTACTCACTGACTCAAAGCTTCACTCACTGACACAAAATTTCACTCACTGACTCAAAGTATTACTCGCTGACTCAAAGCTTCACTCAATGACACAAAGTTTCACTCACTGACTCAAAGCATTACTCACTGACTCAAAGCTTCACTCACTGACACAAAATTTCACTCACTGACTCAAAGTATTACTCGCTGACTCAAAGCATCACTCACTGACTCAAAGTTTCACTCACTGACCCAAAGCTTCACTCACTCAGTGACTCACTGCTCCACTATCTCACTGACTCACTGCTTCACTATCAAGCTGACTCAAACCTTTACTCACTGACTCATTTGCCTCCTCGTACCCAAATACATTACTACCAGATCACATTGTCTGTCTGTCTGCCTGTCTGCCTGTCTGCCTCTCAATAACAAGACTCTACCCCCCCCCCCCCTGAGAAAATATTACTATCTGCGGGAGGTAAAGGGAAGTCCTGTAGGATGAGGAAGGATTGGGGTAGGATTATGTTGTTTCGCCTCCTTAATCCTGTTTTGTGAGCAGGATAATGAGTGTTTTTTGTGCTGAGAGGATGGTGATGGTGGTGGTGGTGGTGATGGTGATGGTGGTGGTGGTGGGGATGGTGGTGGGGATGGTGGTGGTGGTGGTGGTGGTGGTGATGATGATGGGTATGGTGATGGTGGTGGTGGTGGTGGTGGTGGTGGTGATGATGGGTATGGTGGTGGTGGTGGTGGTGGTGGTGGTGGTGGTGATGGTGGTGATGATGGGTATGGTGATGGTGGTGATGGTGGTGGTGATGTTGGTGATGATGGGTATGGTGATGGTGGTGGTGGTGGGTATGGTGATGGTGGTGGTGGTGGTGGTGATGGCGGTGGTGGTGGTGGCGGTGGTGGTGGCGGTGGTGGTGGTGGTGGTGGGTATGGTGATGGTGGTGGTGGTGGGTATGGTGATGGTGGTGGTGGTGGTGATGGTGATGGTGGTGGTGGTGATGATGGGTATGGTGGTGGTGGTGGTGGTGGTGGTGGTGGTGGTGGTGATGGCGGTGGTGGTGGTGGTGGTGGTGGTGGTGGTGATGGTGGTGGTGGTGGTGGTGATGGTGATGGTGATGGTGGTGGTGGTGATGGTGGTGGTGGTGATGATGGGTATGGTGATGGTGGTGGTGGTGGTGGTGGTGGTGGTGATGGTGGTGGTGGTGGTGATGGTGATGGTGGTGGTGGTGATGATGGGTATGGTGATGGTGGTGATGGTGGTGGTGATGGTGGTGATGATGATGGTGGGGATGATGGTGGTGATGATGGTGGTGGTGCTGGTGGTGGTGATGGTGGTGGTGGTGGTGGTGGCGGTGGTGGTGGTGGTGGTGGTGGTGATGACGGTGATGATGGTGATGATGGTGGTGATAGTGGCAATGACAACAATAACAATAACAACAACAAAGAAAACGACGGTAACAAAAACGACAATAATAGAAATAGTAACCTAACCCCACCCCACCCCACCCCACCCCACCCCACCCCACCCCCCCCACCCCACCCCACCCCACCCACCCCACCCCCACCCCACCCCATCCCATCCCACCCCACCCCACCCCCACCCCACCCCATCCCACCCCACCCCACCTCCACCCCACCTCCACCCCACCTCACTCCACCCCACCCCACCCACCTCCGCCCCACCCCACCCCACCCCACCCCACTCCGCCCACCCCACCCCACCCCACCCACCCCACCCCCACCCCCACCCCACCCACCCCACCCCACCTCACCCACCTCCACCCCACCCACCCCACCCCACCCCACCCCACCCCACCCCACCCCACCGTTACCATGGCGACGATCTTGACTGAGGGAACGAACTAAAGCCACTATGGACTCCGTAGTTAATGTCTTATGTAACGCTTTCCGGGTTATGGCGTTGATCTATGGCTCACATATATGTCTTTTATGGCTCATCTTCTTAGGGGAGATCTGAATGTCTTCTTTGTATGGCTGGGGAATGTTTTAAGGGGGTGTTTGGGGGTTGTTTTAAGGGGGTGTTGGGGGTGTTTTAGACAGGCAGACAGACAGATAGATGGATAGATAGATAGATAGATAGATAGATAATAGATAGATAAATAGATAGATAGCCGCCGGAGGGAACGTTGTGATAGGGTCGTTATGAGAGAGAGAGAGAGAGAGAGAGGGAGAGAGAGAGAGAGAGTCAGAGAGAGAGAGACGGTGATTAAGACGGTAGTTACGTGGTCAGCATGCGGGTGAGACCTCTAATTGCTTGCAGGGTTGTCATGGGTGAGAGACGAGAGATAAGGAGGGAAGGTGACAGGTGTATTTCAGTCTCTCAGGGAGGAAAGTGAGGTGATCTCTCTCTCTGAGTCTCTCGGTAAAGAAGATAGGGAAGTGATTTATCGTAGAGCAAGTACCTCAGTCTAGGGCAAGTACCTCAGTCTAGGGCAAGTACCTCACTCTATGGCAAGTACCTCACTCTAGGGCAAGTACCTCACTCTAGGGCAAGTACCTCACTCTAGGGCAAGTACCTCAGTCTAGGGCAAGTACCTCAGTCTAGGGTAAGTACCTCAGTCTAGGGCAAGTACCTCACTCTAGGGCAAGTACCTCAGTCTA
>CAUDMG010002812.1:657500-662500 GCA_958450375.1 Homarus gammarus | reverse complement strand
TAATGAAAAACAATATTCCTCTCCCTTTCTCCCTGTTCCTCTCCCTCCCTTGCTCCCTCCCTCCCTCCCTCTTTTCCTCTCTCCCTCCCTCCCTCCCTCCCACGAGACATAATTCCTTCATCTCGTCGAGGCCAGGTGAAGGCTTGATTGTGTCGACCTCGTAATTAGATGCTAAGAGACTGGCTACAATAAACAACAAAGGCTTGGATAATGGGGGGAGGCTGTATAATGACCTCACTAAACAGGCCATCGAGACCTGACCTAAGCTAACCTAACCTAACCTAACCTCATCCTAACCTAACCTATCCTCATCCTAACCTAACCTAACTTAGCCTTGCCTTGCCTAACAATGTCTCGAGACATAGAACAGTGCCACGAGACATAGAACAGTGCCACGAGACATAGAACAGTGCCACGAGACATAGAACAGTGCCACGAGACATAGAACAGTGCCACGAGACATAGAACAGTGCTACGAGACAAAGAACAGTGCTACGAGACACAGAACAGTGCCACGAGACATAGAACAGTGCCACGAGACAAAGAACAGTGCTACGAGACAAAGAACAGTGCCACGAGACAAAGAACAGTGCCACGAGACAGACAACGGTGCCACGAGACAAAGAACAGTGCCACGAGACACAGAACAGTGCCACGAGACAAAGAACAGTGCCACGAGACAAAGAACAGTGCCACGAGACAGACAACGGTGCCACGAGACAAAGAACAGTGCCACGAGACACAGAACAGTGCCACGAGACAAAGAACAGTGCCACGAGACACAGAACAGTGCTACGAGACAAAGAACAGTGCCACGAGACATAGAACAGTGCCACGAGACAAAGAACAGTGCCACGAGACAAAGAACAGTGCCACGAGACATAGAACAGTGCTACGAGACATAGAACAGTGCCACGAGACATAGAACAGTGCTACGAGACATAGAACAGTGCCACGAGACATAGAACAGTGCCACGAGACAGACAACGGTGCCACGAGACATAGAATAGTACCACGAGACGGAGAACAGTGCCACGAGACAGAGATCAGTGCCACGAGACGTAGCACGGTGCCACGGGAGATTCAAAAGTTTTCCATAGTGACCGTCTCAAACTCTGGCAGCATCCTAATCACCTGGGGGGTAGTTAAAGCAGTTAATAAAGCTGGCACAACAACAATTAAGAGCCACTCTTGTCTCAAACGGGGTTGTTTTTTTTTGTAGCTATGAACCAAACTTAGTTATTATGCTTCTGTCAAAACATGTAGTGTATTAATAAACTTTCCTCGCCTACACACACACACACACACACACACACACACACACACACACACACACACACTCACTGATACACACACACACATTTATAAGGTATCTTGGCATTTCTCTGTTAACCTTTAGATGTGAAATGTCAAGGACGGACCCCTCTCTCTCTCTCTCTCTCTCTCTCTCTCTCTCTCTCTCTCTCTCTCTCTCTTAACTTTTATCGTTTCCTTAATTCCTTCTTGTCTTCCTCCTCCTTTGTTCCGATCATTGCCTCCTTAATTGTTCTCCTTCCTTCTTCCCTCTTTCCTCTTCCCTCTTTCCTCTTCCTTCTTCCCTCTTCCTTCTTTCTTCTCTATCTAATTATTCCAACCAATTACTCGTTCGTTAGCCAGAGGTGATCGTTTAGCCTCCCATCACACACACCTGACATCGCACACACCTGACAACGCACATACCTGACAACGCACACACCTGACAACGCACACACCTGACAACGCACATACCTGACAACGCACACACCTGACAACGCACATACCTGACAACGCACATACCTGACAACACACACACACCTGACAACACACACTTACAACAGCTCAATACAGATGTTACTCCTCACACTGCACCCCCTCCTCTCCTCCCCTGTCCCCTTTCCTCCCCTCTCCTCCCCTCTCACCCCTTCCTCCCCTCTCACCCCTTCCTCCCCTCTCCCCCTTCCTCCCCTCTTCCCCTTCCTCCCCTCCCCCCCCTTCCCTGGCCTCATCTCCGGCGTAAATTCAATTCCACAAAAATTACTGAAAGACATTATAGTGCCATTAAACGCTCACACATATTTAATAATAAGACCTGAGTCAAAAGCGATCGTTCAGTGTAGAGATGAAGTACTGCAATGAGACAATAGTACAGGTACAGGTAACAGGTAACAGGTACAGGTAACAGGTACAGGTAACAGGTACAGGTAAATTAAAGGTAGAGATACAATTACAGGTTGTAGGTTCAGATGGAAATTCGAGTACAGGTGTAATTACAGGTGCAGATAATTAGGTACAGGTAAGAAACAATTACAGGTACAAAATTTTTTAGGGTAATAACAGCCTATATACACTACTTGGGATCAATTTGTACTTCCCTGTTACATAATCTTTGTACACATATGTTACACCACCTACACATATGTTACACCACCTACACACATGTTACACCATCTACACACATGTTACACCACCTACACGTATGTTACACCACCTACACACATGTTACACCATCTACACACATGTTACACCATCTACACACATGTTACACCATCTACACATATGTTACACCACCTACACACATGTTACACCATCTACACACATGTTACACCACCTACACATATGTTACACAACCTACACACATGTTGCACCATCTACACACATGTTACACCACCTACACACATGTTACACCATCTACACACATGTTACACCATCTACACACATGTTACACCACCTACGCACATGTTACACCACCTACGCACATGTTACACCACCTACGCACATGTTACACCACCTACACACATGTTACACCACCTACACATATGTTACACCACCTACACATATGTTACACCACCTACACACATGTTACACCACCTACACACATGTTACACCACCTACACACATGTTACACCACCTACACACATGTTACACCACCCACACATGTTACACCACCTACACATATGTTACACCACCTACACATATGTTACACCACCTACGCACATGTTACACCACCTACACACATGTTACACCACCCACACATATGTTACACCACCTACACATATGTTACACCACCTACACATATGTTACACCACCTACGCACATGTTACACCACCTACACACATGTTACACCACCTACACACATGTTACACCACCTACACACATGTTACACCACCTACACATATGTTACACCACCTACACACATGTTACACCACCTACACACATGTTACACCACCTACACATATGTTACACCACCTACACACATGTTACACCACCTACACATATGTGTGTAGTGACTAAAACCATCAAAACTTTCGCCAGGAGAGGAGAAAGGTATAAAGTGTTGGGGGCTGGCGGACGTTAGCCAGGCAATGATTAATGAGATTGGAGGAGAGTTGTTGTACTGCCCCCTGTATCCTGTGTCTGTCTGTCTGTCTGTCTGTCTGTCTGTCTATCTGTCTCCTGTTGACTTTCATCCGTTTGTCTGTCTTAGTGTCTGTATGTCTTTCTGTCTGTCTCTCTGTCTGTGTCTGTCTGTCTCTCTATCTCTCTACTTGTCTGTCTCTTTGTGTTTGTCTCTGTCTATCCGTTTTTCTCTCTGTCTTTCTTAATTTCTATCTGACTGTCCACTTAATCCTTACCTTTGATTTTTAGATTCTCAAACCTAACTCTTAAGGTTAGGTCAGGTCAGGTCAGGTCAGGTCAGGTCAGGTTAGGTTAGGTTAGGTTAGGTTAGGTTAGGTAAACATGCACTGACCACCTTACTCACTGACCTCCTCCTCCTCGTCCAGCAGTTAAGGCCACCTCACACCTCCTCCTCCAGTAGTTAAGGCCACCTCATACCTCCTCCTCCAGCAGTTAAGGCCACCTCACACCTCCTCCTCCTCCAGCAGTTAAGGCCACCTCACACCTCCTCCTCCTCCAGCAGTTAAGGCCACCTCACACCTCCTCCTCCTCCAGCAGTTAAGGCCACCTCACACCTCCTCCTCCAGCAGTTAAGGCCACCTCACACCTCCTCCTCCAGCAGTTAAGGCCACCTCACACCTCCTCCTCCTCCAGCAGTTAAGGCCACCTCACACCTCCTCCTCCAGCAGTTAAGGCCACCTCACACCTCCTCCTCCAGCAGTTAAGGCCACCTCACACCTCCTCCTCCAGCAGTTAAGGCCACCTCACAACTCCTCCTCCAGCAGTTAAGGCCACCTCACACCTCCTCCTCCAGCAGTTAAGGCCACCTCACACCTCCTCCTCCAGCAGTTAAGGCCACCTCACACCTCCTCCTCCTCCAGCAGTTAAGGCCACCTCACACCTCCTCCTCCAGCAGTTAAGGCCACCTCACACCTCCTCCTCCAGCAGTTAAGGCCACCTCACACCTCCTCCTCCAGCAGTTAAGGCCACCTCACAACTCCTCCTCCAGCAGTTAAGGCCACCTCACACCTCTTCCTCCAGCAGTTAAGGCCACCTCACACCTCCTCCTCCAGCAGTTAAGGCCACCTCACAACTCCTCCTCCAGCAGTTAAGGCCACCTCACACCTCCTCCTCCAGCAGTTAAGGCCACCTCACACCTCCTCCTCCTCCAGCAGTTAAGGCCACCTCACAACTCTTCCTCCATCAGTTAAGGCCACCTCACAACTCTTCCTCCATCAGTTAAGGCCACCTCACACCTCCTCCTCCAGCACACACTTAGACTCGAGGCCCTTGTCGTGTGTCCTCTTGTGACAGTTGTGATAACATTGGCCGCTCTCAGGGCCCTGTTGTGGCAGCTTGGGTGACCAGGTAGGTCGGGCAGGTGAGAGAGAGAGAGAGAGAGAGAGAGAGAGAGAGAGAGAGAGAGAGGGGTCGGGCAGGTGAGTGAGAGAGAGAGGTCAGGCAGGTGAGAGAGAGAGAGAGAGAGAGAGAGAGAGAGAGAGGTCGGGCAGGTGAGAGAGAGAGAGAGGTCGGGCAGGAGAGAGAGAGAGAGAGAGAGAGAGAGAGAGAGAGAGAGAGAGAGGGGT